>BMAU01006420.1:0-80277 GCA_019973935.1 Trichonephila clavipes | reverse complement strand
ATTTCTGCGATGGCTACTTTGAAGACAAAATTTAGATCTGAGCTAAATATCAATAAATAAAAAAAAAAAAAAACTCTTTTAAAAACAAGATTTTATTTAAATGCTCTAAAAAGAATAAAATAAAATTCTTTTAAACTTTTGCTATCAACTTATAATGTCATTACACAATTTATGATATAAAGCTTGTCGCGAGATTTAAGTACTCGTATTTGCTTAGTTTGAAAAATTAAAAATTAAAATCAATCAGATGAAGTTATTTAATTTTCTTGTTTATCTACGCGGGTAAATCTCGCGACAAGCTTTCTATACCATAAAGTATGTAATGATGTTATAAGTTGACAGCAAAAAAAGTTTTAAAAGAAAAGTTTATTTTGTTCTTTTTGGAGCATTTAAATAAAAGCTTGTTTTTTAAAAGTTTTTTTACTTTTAATTTATTTGTAACATTTTAGTTATCGCTGTGTGTGCGTGGACAGGTTTTTAGTCTATTCATCTCATTCAACGCATCATTGTTGCAAGGTCATTTGCTGGTTAATTTTGAACGAGGCTAGCTCAGGCGTACTCAATCTTTTCTCCCACTCAGGCCGCTGTACATATGATAGATATTTCCACTCGACGCAGCAACAAGAGGATAATGAGGGACGAGAATAAACACTGTAAGATGAAAAACAACATTGGGCAAAGCAAAATTAATCAAAAAATATTAAAACTCTTTTTTTTTTGCTTTTAATATAAATACTATATTAAAATCGAAAACACACAAAAATTTTTAAAATCCGTAATTTTAAAACAAATTTTTTAAATCTTTGTGTCAGAATTTGGATAATACTATTCTACAAACGAAAAAAAGTTTCGTAAGCGATTATCTTTAAAAATGATGAAGTTTTTAAATGTTTTATTAAAAAAATTGAGTATTCTTTTGAAAAATACTAAAAAAAAAAAGTTTTCCTTTTTTTTTATTTTTTAAACGACTGATTCTGAAAGAGAAAAGCCTGAACTTTTAGAGCAGAATATCGATTCATTAACACGAAAAAATTCATACGGAACGATTTAAAAATCATTTTCATGAAAATACATCGATTTTGACTCATTTTAGAAAAATTCGTAAGAAATAATAGAAACTATCATAATTTTTTGTAAAGAGCTACACCGTGTCGTGGTGAAATAAATGATGTTTCCGATTAGGAAATAATTTTTTGTCTCCAGTTTGATAGAAAGAATAAGATGGGTTTTAAAAAGTTCGAAATCCAGATTTCTTCAGCTCAGTCCGAGCAGATGCTCGGCCGAATAAAAAACTAACGGGGCAAAGGCTTAATTAATATCTTTTAGCTAATTGCATTATCGGAATATAAATAATCAAAACACGCATTGTCGGCATCCAAACTTAACGTTTTATACAAGCTTCAGCTCAATCGGTTGAAGACATCAACATTTCAAAAAGATTGAGTTGCAATTCCACCCGAACGATTACTTTAATTAATTGCTTTTTAACTAATTTGCGTGGCAGACCTAAGGATCCAGAACATGCATTGTCATCAAACTAAACTTGTATCGAAATTTCAGCTCAATCGGTTGAAGACATCAGCTTCAAAAAATAGGGTTGCAGATTCTATACGAACACATTTTACATTACAAGTTAAATAAAACTCGTGTAATAAACAGGAAGGAGACATGGAAATTTAAATTTGATTAAGAGAAGTAATTTTCGAAAGAAAATTAAAGTGATTTAAAACAAATTTAAAAAATGCATGCTCCCGGAAATCGAACGCGGGGCAATTCACTTGAAGTCAGCTTCTCTTACCGCTAGGCCACGAGGGCTCGGGGAAAGAGGTAAAGTAAACTTCTAACATGGGTAAGAATTTTTTAATTAATATCTTTTTAACTAATTGCGATGTAGGAATATAAATAAACAAAACTTGCATAGTCATCCAAACTTAACGTGTATACAAAACTTCACATCAATCGGTTGAAGACATCAGCTTCAAAATTGAGTTGCAAGATTCCACCCGAACAAATTACTTTAATTAATATCTTTTAACTAATTGCGTACTGGAATATATATGGTCAAAGCATGCATTGTCATCCAAACATAACGTTTATGCAAAATTTCACCTCAATCGGTTGAAGGCATCAGCTTCAAAATTGAGTTGCAAGATTCCACCCGAACAAATTACTTTAATTATTATCTTTTAACTAATTGCGTACTGGAATATATATGGTCAAAGCATGCATTGTCATCCAAACAAAACGTCTATGCAAAATTTCACCTCAATCGGTTGAAGGCATTAGCTTCAAAATCGAGTTGCAAGATTCTACCCGAACAAATTATTTTAATTAATTACTTTTTAACTAATTACGGTATCGGAATATATATGGTCAAAGCATGCATTGTCATCCAAACAAAACGTCTATGCAAAATTTCACTCTCAATCGGTTGAAGGCATTAGCTTCAAAATTGAGTTGCAAGATTCTACCCGAACAAATTATTTTAATTAATTACTTTTTAACTAATTACGGTATCGGAATATATATGGTCAAAACATGCATTGTCATCCAAACTAAACATGCATACAAAGTTTCGGCTCAATTGGTTGTAGACATCAGCTTCAAAATGAATTGCAAGATTCCACCCAACATTTTTACACTGCAAGTTAAATAAAAAAGCTTGTAAATAAAAATAACTCAGAGTCTCAATTTCTAATTTTTGCTTCCTTTGAATAACTGCTTTGCAAGACCAGCTTATGGAAGTCACTAGTAATTAGTATTAAACTTCATTATATACTGGCTGGAAGTACCCACTCTTGCTTTTACAAGTTTGACTTTTTTTTAAAAAATGATAATATATTATTCTTGATATAATAACCAATTGCAAGGAGGAGTAAAAACAAATTGCATGACAATGTATACAAAAATGTAAAATGATTTATTAAGAATGAATGCAGTGGTTTGAAAGTAGTTTTTGAACAGACTGTAACCCTTTAAGCCTCATAGAATTAGCATTTAGAATAAAAGCTAAATAATATAAAAAAAGATTATAAAATTCCAATGAATAACAATTGTATTATTATTTTTAATATTTAAAGCGAGAGAAAACTTTAAAATATATTGGCCAGGATCAGGTGTGCACCGATACTAACGCTAATGGTAGTGCGAGCGACTCACCCCAATTCTTTTTATAATTGTTTTTTATAAACACGATAAAAAAAATCACAATTTCAGTGAATAATTTTAATTAAGAGAAAATGTTATACCTATTTCAAGAATTTTTTAATTTTCTTTGATAATTCGAGAAAAAATCCAATAAACTGAACTAAGTTGTTCCAATTATGCGTGACCTTTAATAAAGACACAAATCCGAGACACTTTTCGCTAACATTACAGGAAAGTTATTTACAAGCAAAACTGTCATATTTTTTTAGTTGACGTTATTGTAGTTTTAATGTCCTTTGATGATCGACAAATATCCTGTTGAACTTATTCTTGCCCACGCCTTTTTGACAGGGTGAAGTGCATTTTGCGGCACACTTATGGCTTCATACTTCTTTTCTTGATGGAGTGCTTAATGTAGCTATTGAAAATTTTCCTTTCATTTCAAGTTCATTGCTTTTCTCAAATTTACTTTCACTAACATGATTAATATATGCATTATTTCAGCAAGTGTTTCTCTTGTTTGATCAGTTTCAATTTCCTTTCAGAGGATTACACAAGATGCCCATTTCATTTTTTTTTTTTTTTTTATATTCTGCTCATTTACATAAACCAATAAACCAAAAACATAATTTTTATAAACCATAATCAGTCGTACAACATCACAATTAAAACCACTAAGTTATTCATAGGGGAAAATGCAGCATTTTCAAGAAAATATTTTTGATCAAAAGTGGTCGCGCGCCGGGTACTCAGTAAACAAGTACCTTAAGATTCTAAAAACGTTTGCCACTCCCAAAAAGAAGGAAATATATGATCAATTCATTTTAGTTCCCATTAAGACTTTCATGGCTTGAGGACTCTATCAAGATCATTGGTAACAAATAAACCGTTTTCCCTGAATTAACGATTTCGTGATCCTGGGGGTGACTATGCGTAGCATCGATTCCGTGTTAAAAGTCTATTCAACATGTAAAAAAATGGAAAAAGTTCAAAAAAAGAGTTGTGTAAAAAACGTTTTTCATTATGTATTATATTTTTCAGAATGCTCCATAAAAATAAATCTTGGTCAATTAATCCTTTTAAAGTGCTCAATATGCTTATCCATATATCATAAAACTCCTTCACATTGAAAAAAAGATCAACAGAATTATATAATTTACAACTTCCCTAAAAGTGGACGCAGATAACCATACTATTAAGTTCAAAAGTAAGCAAAAAAGTAATATTTTTAGGTTAAAAGATGCGTAATAAAAAATATCTCATCGTAGATTACAGCAAAGCAAACAAAATATTTTTTTTTTTTTTTTTTTTTAGTTATAGATCAAAGATAGCTAATGTGTTCAAAGTAGAATCTTTATTTTTGATGGCCTTTTTCACCAGATAATATATATATATATATATAAATCATATCAATGTAAATCTGTATTTTTTGACTATATCAGAAAGTATTTTTACTACTTCATTCCAGTAAATTAATCTTTTTAACCTTTTATTTTCGATATGCTCGCGCCCCACAGTTTAAGAAACACTGTAAAAATACATAAATCAAAAAAAAAAAATTAACTCAAAAAGAAAATGATGTAGCAGATTATAAGGTTGAAAAAAAAATGTTATAACTAAAAGTTGGTAATTAAAATTTTCGAGCGCAAAGAATTCCCTCTAAGCAATACACTGTGTTGCATGACGAACAAACCTAAAATCCAGTTGTTAAAAAGGGAAATCGCAAAATTTAATTTAAAAATATCTAAAGTGAATTTGAAAAAAACTCTTCGTAGTGTACGTCATTAGGGACCTAGAATAATTATGTGCCAAGTTTTATATTCTTGGGTTGCTTAGTTTTGGGCGGTAGAGTGAAACACACACGCTAATCTTTTTTTTTAGTATAGATACTAATTTCGTGTGTATAGCTTCAAACATTTAGTTTTCGATCAGTTTAAGGCAAGTTAAATATGGCCTATTATACACTACCACAACACTCAAATCATGCAGATCACATTGGCGCTGAAACTCTCGTCATGCCAGCCTCCTTAAGTTCATGTGAGCCAAATTTCCGTCTTCATATTTACTTTTGTTGATCTTTCTGCAAGAAAACTTTACAGAAATATATCTTTTCGACCCAAATACAGAGAACGTTTCTATCTATCAGGTGTTTGGACTATCTTGTGGGCGGCAAAAAACGCCTTTACGGGTCACTTTTTGCAAACCCTGACTCAGTGTCTGACTATTGCCAAGACCCGCCAAATGACATCTTTCAACAAGATAATACAAATACCACATGTTGCACGTCGTGTTCTGTAATCTTCCTATACACAGAGTATTGATTGTTATCCAAGTCTACATTGTCTCCAGATCTGTCACCCACTGGAAACATCTAGTCTTGGGTTTCTGAGAGACCAGCCCGGCCATCCTTGTCCAGCTAATATGGTTGAGGAAAAGAGGCATAAACTTGAAGCAGCATGGAATGAATTACCCATTTCGTTATCCAAGCCTAGTTCGAATTCATGCCTAACCGAGTAGGGGCTTTAGCTGCACGGACGGCAGCTGTTTCTATTTATTTCGCACCCCTCGTAAAACCCTTAAACTGCTTGAAAGATTTAATCATTGTCTTCATGTCATATTATTTACGTATGAACGAAAGGAAGAGTTGACTCTCGGTACCTTCCATTCCCACGAGCAGGGCTTGGCGCGATAACGCCGCAATCGCGATGACTAGTACTGGTTTATATAGATATCACACCGCCAAACATTACAATAAATATCATTTGAATTCGCTTTCCTTCAAGGTGTTGCAGTTTTAATGGCCAGAAGTGTAAATTGCCATAATATTTAAAATATTATAATTTACGCATATAAACACACACAGTAATTCTAAAACTTTTTTATATATAGATGCTAGGAAATAGTATTTAATTAGTTTCGAGTAGAATAATTAGAATGTTTTAAATTTTCAATATATTTTTCGAGAGAGAGGGATGTAAGAGATGGCGGCCCCAAACAAACCAAATGAATCGAGAGGCCTTTCAATGCCCAATGAAAGAATTCAGAGCGATGACGTCAGACGCATATAGTCCTTGGGCGCGAGATGATATTTCATTCTTGCACACCGGACACGAACGAAATAAGGAGGATCGACGCCCTCTAGACAACTTTGCCTTCTTTTAGGCCCTAGCGATATTTGACGCCCCCCTCACATCTTGCTCTCTTTTCGAACTATTTTTCATTTATTTTCTTGTAAATCATTCAAAGCTGTAAATATAGCCTGTTCATATCTTAATAAATTACCTGTTCTTTAAACGCGCGGCTTATGCTTTCCTTCGTCCAAAATATCATCATTACCCCTGAACACCGTCCCACATACATCACTTTAAAAGCTTAACAACATTACTTTTTAAAGAATGAACACATATGCTTGTTTATTTATGATAACCCGAGGAAGTTTTCTCATTACCACAACTTCTTTTATTCATCCCTGGGTAAAAATCAGCTTAGTTATTTTGCTCATTAATTGTTGACATGGTATAAAATGATATTTAAACGAGTAAGAATCCTTTTAATCTTATCTTTTTTGAATTTCATCTCTACGCGATCTCTGTAGTAGATTATTTTCAAAACGCCATTTCGTCATGTTCAGAAATAATTTCTTTAAATTTTTTCCCGTTGACTAAACCTATAAAACCGTTAGTAAAAAAAAAAGAATTTACTGTACATGAGTTCTGAGATAAAAAAAAAAAAGATAAAATAAGAAAAAAAAAAAACCGTTTTTAACTGTTGAATAATTTTTCTGAACTCTATTGTCAGGAACAACCATTGCGCAACATTTAAAGAGGGGGGACTGATAATAAAAAACAACGCAATCTAATTTTATTTTGAATTGATACCTACCGAATATTTTCAGCTCGAAATAACGGCATGCGTTATCCGAACGGCTGATAACTGGATTCACGGGAAATTTGTCGAAAATGATCTACGTTCTGAAAAAAAATCATGCCTCCCTGTTCGCTTAAAAAAACATATATCAATGTGATTTAAAAATTACATTATCGAAGAGGAGAACATTTCATTGGATACGTTGCCCCACAAATGAGGCCGCGGATTGATAAGTACAAGCTGCAGACTGCTTATCCATTCCACAGAAACAGGTATCACAAGCTAGCGGTGATGCCAGTTCTTCCCTTCTTCCAGTTGCCACGCCAATGTAATTTTGACGTCAAGTTTCTCCCAGAGGGAGGGAACTGTGCCTGACGATGCAAAATGGAACAAGGAATTAGTTTTTGCCGAGAGCAATCAAAGTCAAACAGGAACTCTAGGGATCTTTGCATGCCGCATAATCATAGGAGATGGAAATATCAATTAAATATTTTAAATAAATTACAATTTCACATGAGACAAATGAAACGAAACAGTCGCGGTCAAATGTTTGGCTGTAATGTTGCTTCTCTGCATCGACATTATATAGGTTGGGAAGAGTATTCTAAGGCGTTTTGGAGATTTCCTTCAAATATCAGCTGTAACATGGTACTTTGATACGACCCACACCCGTCCATTCATGTCGAGTTTGATGATAGATTAGAAAGCAGTGGCTCGCCTCTGTGTTGAGACTGAACACGTGGCTTTGGGAGTAATTGTCTATTGTGTGGCCTCGCACAACCGCATGTCTGGATGCTATAATAGACACATAAAATGCCCCCCGACAATTGACGAGGCCTGTCTAATCAAGAAGACTGACGCATTGGAGGGACTACGGGAGAATTGTTTTAAAGAAACAATGGCGGCGTGATGAATAAAGTATCCCAGATGTGCGGGCGGCGAACGTCTGGGGCCAGGTATTCAAGGAAGGACTAGGAAGGCTGCGATTATTGGGTCAGTGCAATGGGATGCCTAGCTGAGTCTGAGGACCGGGGGGCAGAGACTTTTGTGCAGCCAATGAGGAAATTACAGGGGCTTGCTTAGTGGATCCGCCTCTGGACTTTAAGGGATCATTTGTGCCCGAGATGGGGAGATCGAGGATCAATTCCGAGACAGCGGAAAGAAGAGCATGAACGCCGGCGGCGTTAAAGGCTAACTAACAACTTCCGGGACTGATGGCGTTTGAAAGACAATCAGATGTGAAGTAGAACGAATGAAATCCAACGCCTAAAAGAGACTGAACGCACTGGCTTGGTGAAAAGGAACATTTCCACATCGCATTATTATTAATTATTTTGTTGAGAAAATAAAATTTTCTTTTATTTCTACAATTTGCTGTGAGTTCATCATCATGATACCCGTTCAAGATGTTACTCAGCCTTGAACCTTCGGGAATTTTCTACATGCATCCATTTTTGCCTCCAGATTTGGCGAGTTCACAACATTTGCGACAAAATTCGTCATCAAGGTGATTCCTATTTCTTCTAGCAAGTAGAGCGGCATATAACGCTTTGTCCATGAAAATGTAAAATTAGTAGAATACTTTTTCAGGTTATTAATGATAATGTCACATAATTTTAAAGAGGAACTAATAAATCGAAAAATATCTTTCAAAATGTGTTCATCATGTCTCCTGCAGGAGACTTTTACCTTGATCTTCTACGTACTTTTATAGAGTATTCTCCAGACTTGCTGTCTAGGGAGCTGATACATGTTAAATCTTTTAAGGCTTAGAGTCCTACTGTTTTATTGAAATGGAAGTTTGAAAAGGAGGGCTAAAATGTCGTTCTCGTCATATCTGACAGGGGTACAAATTCAACCGTGGTCATCACAATAACCTGTTTCAAAGTGCGGCGTACATTAGAACCACTAATAAGAAATCTGTATTTTGATGCTTTTTATAAAAATAATTCAAATTTAGAGAGCTAATACATTTTTAGTATTTATATAAAAATGCATAGCTCAGTCAAAAAAATTTGCTATTAATGTTTTAAAATTTACATGCTACTTGCATACACTGCCGTTCTTTGATTAACACGATAAAAACATTTTCGTAATTTTGAGCCTCGGTTAACAGGACTGATCCTAGGATTTCGGCCACCTTTTGTGTAAAAGACAGCACCTCTTAGATCTAGGAGGACCACGACCGCCTCTCACTAGACAATTCCTCATATTTTTGACTAATACTAACGTTGACGTTATAAACTCATCTACCTGTATAAGAGTAATGAGTAAAACATGAAGAAAAATGCAAATAGACACAAAAATCACTTCTTTCCTCTATTTTATTTTCTAAATTGCAAGGCTATTATTAATTTGAAAACTTTTAAATCCCTCCAATGCATATTGAACTTAACCTTTATCTACTGCATTTTTTTCTCATGCAATATTTTTTTTTTTCAATCCGCTACATTGAAAATTAAGGGATATACGTAAATAAAATACTCATCTTTGGGAAATTTAATTAGTTAGAGCTAATTAATTAATTAAAGATATTCAACTGGAAAATTAATTATACACACTGTTCACTTAAAATAAATAGTCAAATTGTTTTCTAAGGTCTTTCTTAATATACAAAAAAATTAGACATTTACCTTCTGACATAAACTATTTTTTTTGGAACAAAATGACAATCTTCGCAACTCCGCTGAAAACGCCTGCTGTTAAACTGTTCACCTTTACCGCTAAAATACTCCTCTCAGAACCTGTGCTGTCGCCACATATATTGGAAGAGTGAATTTAAAAGAATATTCCTTCTAAGTACCGTCACAGTATTCATAAAAATGGTTATTCTAGGTAATTTTAAAGGAGTGGTACTTACAAGTACTGTCGGTAGACTAAGGGGTTATACACTCCTATGTCTTGTGATCCGGGGTAAGCTTTTAAGTCGATCGCGATCGACCGGTGAACCACCGAGATATTTTAGGGTGATCGCCTGAAGATTTTTCATCGTTAGTAATTATAAAAACCGAAATGTTCAAGATTGGCTGAAGTATGAAGACTACATGTCTTCTACTGACTATAACGACGAAAAATTACTTTATTTAAAAATATTTAGATAAAAAACTAAGATAAACTTTTAGTTAAAAATGTCTTTTTTATGTATTTTTGAATTGTTTGATAGTAAACAATCATTTGATATTTTTATATTTGTGTGTGTGTGTATGTAGCTATTATTATATGCACTATTAAAATTCGTAGGTAAACAAACGTATCTATCTGAGATCTATTATGCTCCTATCTCCTCTACCTGAAACCACACGGCGCGAAACTCGCCAGAAGGTACCATTCAGAAATGATCCAGGAATCCGTTTTGACCATTTTATATTCCGATATTCCAATTAGGTAAAAGATATTAATTAAGAACCTTAAAACGCACGTTAGTACCATTTTCACCGCCAGGGAGACAAGTTCAAAATTTGGAACTTCTTTTTTATAGACATTTTTAAAATGCGATCCCAATTTTTCATGGACTTTCAGACAATAAATAATTACAGATTCGAAGTCATTTTACTTCGCCCCGATATGAAGGTATAGTTTATTTTTTACAAAATAATTATATTTAGTATTTTTTACGATTTTTAAAATGAGTCGAAATCGAAACGTTTTTATGAGTATGATTTCTAAATCGTTCCGCTTGCATTTTCTTTCGCGCTAATGAAAAATATTTTAGCTAAAAGTTCATGCGTTTTCTTTTAGAATCAGTCATTTAAAAAATTTAATGTCAAAAAAACTGTTTTTTTTTTTACGATTTTTCGAAAAATACTCAAAATTTTATTTAAATACTTAAAAACTTCTTTATTTATAAAAATAATCTCATTAAAACTTTTTTTTTTTCCGTGTGTAGAACGATATTATACGTAATATGTATAAAGATTGATAAAATATCTTAAAAATTACAGGGGTTTTTATAAAAAATGTGTTTTCGTTTTCCCCCTTTTTGTGAGAAATATGTAGCGTATGCGCACAATGTGATTGATTTCTAAAATTATACCAAAAAATTTCCCTTTTTTTCGAAATTTGTTCCATTCCACTTATTTTTGATTCAAGACGGGTTTCTTTTCCCTCTCTATAGCCCGAACACGGGTTTTTAGTGTAAAATTTCCCCTCCTTCTCACAAATAAGATATATGTAGCTTTGAGGAATTTCACGATGTATGACTTATAAAAAACAATATTGCGTTAGAATTAAAAAATTATTAATCGTGAGCAATAAAAACGATTCTGATGCTAAAGAGTAAAACAAAAAACTTTCATCATTTTTAAAAATAGTTAGTTTCTAAAAATCTAAAATAATAAAATAGATTTCAGATTTTCATGAATCAATCAATCTTTACATATAGTTAGCTTAAAAATGTCTTAAAAATCTATTTTGATCCAAAATAATAGACGATGTACTTTTTAATTAACAAAGAATTCATTTAGTAATGAAATATAATAAAAATAATCCTTTTAAAAATATATATATATATTATTAAAATCAAATTTCTATAAGTAATAAATAAAAAGAAAATTTTACACATAGTTATTGAAACGATTGCTTTTTTTCTGAGCGTTTGAATGTTTGATTAAAAAAATAAATATATATAAGAAAAAAAAACACTATGGAGAAAGCCTAGATATATATATACATGTAATGAAAAAAAACAAAAAAAAAAAACGATCTGATAAAAACATTTTGATATTTTATTTTAATTTTAACCTTTTTCATTCCACTGTGTTAAGTAAATTATTAAACACGTATCTGACTAAAAAAAAAATATGTTATTTCTAGCAAAAACGGAAATAAACAAGAAGCACAATTTTTTTTTTAAAAAACCCTTAATTTTAAAGTAATTTTTTTCATTCTTTGTACAGATTATGGAGACTGATAGAAATATCTCAAAAATTACGTTTTTAAGAAAATTGTGTTCTTAGGTTTCTTTTCCTTTTAGAAGAAACTATTTAAGCATGTAACGGTCTCTTACGTCATTACTGGGTAAACCAAAGTATTTTTGACAAGATGTCGGGGTAATTAAAATATTTTAGTGACATAAAATAACACAGTTACAATGAACAGACACTTAGACACAATACAGGGTAAGCATTTAGAGGAAATAGTGAAAATTAGGTAAGTTACATAGTCAGGATTGGACAGCGAGTCGGGTAACGCTCACTCAATCAGTTCAAAACTATCTCTGACGGTAATGCAATGTTTCGTTCGGTCACACTACCATTACAAGTACCGCCCCTATATTTTTGGTCTTAGAATTAAACCATGCTTTACAGACTCCCCCTCTGGTTCCGTTGACATCTCGGCTCGGAACCAGGGAGATAATTTCTTTTTTGGGCGTCCTCCTTTCATTAGAGTAGCAACAAATCAGGTGTTTCTTTCTGTTTAGGGTTCCTAATAGTTCTTTAAGGCAGAAACATGATAAGTTCTAAGGGCTTGGTCTGGGTTGGCCGGGTCGGCAATCTGCATATGTTACTGGTGATCTCAAGGTGAGTATGAGGTAAGGACCTTCTCTCTTGGGCATGAATTTCCTGCTCTTGTTTCAACTTATGGGATGAATGGTCACCACCATTTTCTTCTTCTTCGTCGATCCGAAGTTTTCCTTCTGACAATCTTGTTTTCTGCTCAACTCTATCTTTGACATCAAGATGGAATTGGCAAATTTTTGAGGTATGGGGTGATTTCAGGGACAAAGTTATTATTATCAATAACTTGTGGAATAGCATCACCTGATATCGTCTGATGTTCTCAATTGTCTTCCAAACTGTAAGCGAGCGGCCGTGTGCCCAGTGGTATCGCATACTAAAGTATTCATTGCAAAGAAAACGAATTAGAGGTACCTTATCCTCCCAAGCCGAATGTTCTTCCCCACCCAGAATTGCTAGTCTCGGCTTCAGAGTCACGATTTTACGTTCGGATGGGTTCGCTTGCAGGTGGTAGACGAGGGATAAGGTCTTGCGTAATCTCTAGCAAGTCACAAGTTAGCTGCATGACAGAACTTATGAACTGTGGCCCGTTATCACTTATTAGTCTTCGTGGAAGACCATATTGTAGGAGTACTTCCTCGATTAGTGTTTGGCACAATTTTCAGAAAGAGCAAAGAGTTCTACCCATTTGGTGCTTATATCTTCTACTATGAAGATCCACTTCTTGCCAATGGGAGTTTCGGGGAGTGGACCAAAGAGATCAATGACCCGCGTCTCGATCCCTTTTGTGCGTAGGCGGGTGTTCTCAAAGTCCTGCTGGTTTTTGGTTTGTTGGTTTATAACGATTGCATTCAGGACAAGTCTTGATGTACTCTGAGATGAACTTTTTTCATTCCTTGGAAATAGTATCTGGATACAATCTTCGTGTAAAGTGTTCTCTACACCATAATGACCAGCTGTCAGGGCATCGTGATATTCTTGAAGGATTCTTTCTCGTTCTTGTACAGGAACTACAAGTTGAGCTTCTTCTTCTTCAATCTCAGGTGAATACCTGTATAAGATACCCTGGTTCATTAAGTACCCACGACTGGTGTAGTTGGCAAAGTTTTCATCTTTGTCCATACTCTCAAAGCAGTCAATGATTTTCTTCAGCTCTTCGTCCTCCAGCTGTCACTTTCGTGTACGACGGTCTTGACACCATGTCAACTACTACATTAGGTTTTCCTGAGGTGTAATCAATCCTCAGGTTGAAGGACTGAATTTTTCAAGGCCCATCTTGCCCAGACGACAGAAGGTGACTTTATATAACAACCATTTGAGGGTTGATGATCTGATGCGAGGAATATTTGTTGATTTTCTAACGTAACCTCTAAACTTCTCTAAAGCCCACACTACCGCCAAAGCTTGCCGCTCGGTTGTGGAGTAGTTTAGCTTTGCTGGGATCATCAGACGACTTGCATACTCGATGACATGTTCATTGAGGCCACTTCCTTGGAGAAGGACTGCTCCTAAGGCATAGTTACTTGCGTCGGTACGAATGGTGAAAGGTTTTGATCCGTCAGTTTGCATCCAGTATAGGGAGAAGTCATCAAGCGCATCTTCAACGTCTCAAAGGATTCTTGTTGCTCAGGTCCCCCGGTGCCACTGCTTTCTTCTTAGTGAGGCTACTAAGCGGGCGTGCTGTGTCAGTAAAGTTAACATAGTGACATATCGACGAAACCAAGAGCCTGTTTGTAGTAAAGAATGGACTTCTTTTTCACATTGGTAGGAACTGGAATTTTTTGAATAGCAGAGATCTTCTCTTGGTCAGCTTCAATTCCATCCTTCGTTATCAGAATCCCAGATATTTCACGCGGTCACAGGCAAAGTGACATTTTATCTCGGTTTTGCATGAACTTTAAAGATACCTGATCTTTCAAAAAACTTTTTCGAGATCTTCCAGATATTTCTCAAATGTTTCTGAGAGGGACGATCATGTCATCTAGGTAAAAAGTGCGAAAACATCTTTCAAGCCACTTCAAAACTTGTCGATTAATCTTTGAAAGGTCTCCGGAGCATTCCGTAGGCCGAAGGGCATACGTAAATAGCGGTAAGTCCCAAAAAGACAAATGAACGCAGTTTTGTCTTGATCAACGTCAGCAACCTTTACTTGATAGTAGTCTGATTGTAAATCAATTGTTGACATGAAGGATGTTGGAATCGCTTCATTCGGTAGATCGTTCATTCGTGGTAAGGTTAGGCATTCACTTTCGTAACCGAGTTCAACTTCCTGTAGTCGACACAGAGACGTACTTTCCCATTTGGTTTAGGAACAAGTACCACAGGAGTGCGGCGTAGGGAGACTCTCTTTCGATTACATCCTGCCTCAGCAGTTCTTCAATCTGTTCCCTCAAAACCTCTTTCTTTACGGGATTCATCGAGTAGGAGACGTTGCTATGTGGGGGGTGATCACCCGTGTTAATACGGTGTTCAATATAAGGCGTGGGCTCTCCCCTCGTTGGAAACATGCCTCATTTCTATCCAGGGTATATTGAGTGTTCTTGCCTGTTCACTAGTCTTTTTTTACTGCTTTTATTTTTGTATCTTGTCTAGCTTGTTCGCTTTTAGTGCTTGAAAACGAGTTTTATACGTCATTTGAAATTTTGACTTTTTTAAAACTGTGTTGTCAATATTTTTACATTTTATCACATGTTTTAATATTTTAACAAATGTTTGGAGCAGTATGGCAGATGTGGCTCTGCGCCATACAACCCAACATTCACTCATTCCTCTTGACTGTTCTGGAGATAGATTTTTTACCCTCATACTCTCGAAGTTAGAATGCGCTGAGTGTTATATCTTCTAATGTCTTCTTGGAGGAAATTTGTACTGTTTCCGAGGATTTCGGAAAGAAGTGCCATTTTCCACCCTGATGTCAAGGACGATTCCAGCTGCATTGAGGGAAATCAGTCTAACAAAGCTTTATTCCTTTGGTTTCAGGCAATACTAGAAATTCTGTTGGAATAACTTTGCCTTCAATGCATGGTCGACGGCAGTACTCACACCATAATGGTCTGCCGAATTCCATCAGCCATCATAAATGAAATTCTCTTGTTCGTAAGGTGACATCGTGCTCTTGTAGGAATTTAAACATCTTTTCACCTGCAATGATTTGGGGAAGCACCGGTATCAGCACATACAACAATCTTTTCTCCAAAAATTTTAAGAACAATCACACTTGTGGGATAAAAGTTTTGAATTTAAGTTGAATAACATCATACAGTTCACTCCTGTTTCCATTTCATTAGCTCTCGTGCAGGTAGGACACTTTGACTTGACGACACCAGGAGTTCCATATCCGTAACACTGTATGGGGTTTCTTCCTTCAGTTTTGTGACTTGGGAATCAGGTACAGTTCTGAAAAGGTCCAGGTGAGTGGCTGTCATGGGATCCTCCAACAGGTTGATTTTTCTTTATTCGAAAGGAATTCCTTAATTCTTCTTTCTTCTTGAAAGTCTGATTTGGATTACTTTTCATTCCAGGCCGTAGGCTGTCATATGCGTCAACTTCTCAGCCAATTCAAAGGATCGTTCAAAATCCGGCCAAATATCCAGAAAGTGTTTTTGATATTTCCCTAGAGTTTTTTTTTATCCGATCAAATTATTAGACTTTTTAAGTTGATCAAACGTGGTTATCTTCAACTCTTTAAACCAACCTTCAAAATAAGGGCAATTCGAAATAAAAAGTCTCGCCATGTCGAATCTGTGTTTTTCTTCTGTTGGGGAAAAAGTACGGCCCTAAACCTATCCCCTTTAACTCGAAATCTTTTGAGAAGCATTTTTTTTTTACCTTTTCATAGTTTTTGAGCACATCATCTTCATCCTCTCTTGCGATGAGCTGAACTATATCAGATGGCAATGAGACAATCAGGTATGCTGTCCAAGTTTTTTCAGGGATGTTCAAGAACTTCACTTGGTGTTCGAAAATTGTCAGTATGGGCCCATTTCATCTCCCTTCGAGTTGAATCTCGGAATGATTTATTTAACTCAAGCTTTGGGTTTTCTAGCTGTTGGCTTGTAACAGGTGCTTGTGACAGCTTCTGCATTTCAAGTTGAATTTTCATTTTCAAGTTCAAATTCTCTTTCCCGTTGCTGAGCCACAACCGCACACAGCTTTCTGTTTCTCCCCTAGTTCCGCAGCACTTTGTTTTTCTGTTGCTGTACGTTCTTCTACAATGACGCTGAGCATATTTTTGACGAATTCCTCATCATACCTATCACTGTTAATTATGAGATCTCTTAGTTCAATAATTTTGAGATTGTCCGACGGAGCCAGACCCAGTTCTGTGGCAACATCCTTAAGGGTACCGGGGACATCGTATACTTTTAAAAAAAGGTTTTCAACTTTAGTTCTAAAAAATAGTGCTTATTTTCTGAATCTAAAAATGTATAATACTTATATGTTTGTTGATAAAATAGCCCCTTAAATATGAAAAATAAAAATGTAAACAAATGACCACGCCCTTTTGATTTTTGCCCCAGACTTTAAATATGTAGTTTCCCCTGTGTTTGATCTATATAAACGTTCTATATAGTGAACAAACTATCTTTTAGTATGCAATGTCTAATTTTTTTTAAAAAATAAATTTTTTTACTTGCAAAAAAATTAAGTTTTCATAATTTTTAAGGTTTTATGACTATTTTAAAAGTATGCAATTAATTTGTTAAAAAAACTGGTTCATTATGTTTGATATGTTGCTGTATATATATGTGTAAATTTTTCTGTATATGCAAAGAATATTTTTTGTAAATACATGAAAATATGTATTACAAGATGTCGAAAATTATGTTCATGTTAACTAAAACAAAGGGGGAAAAAAATATATGAATTTAAAATTACTTTTGTAACTCTAGAAAATGATTAAGGATTATTATTAATCATATAAAAAATAGGCAAGCAAATACTAATCAAGTGTATAATATGTGAAAATATTGTTTTTTTTTAGCTTTTTCACTTTTCTCAAAGCATATTTTTTTTGCATTTAGGTACATTTAAAAACTATTGCACTATATGGTTCAAGATTTTTAAACTTCTATACAAGATGCCTACGCATATAGTGAACCTATTTTTCTATTAAGATAGTGCCTAATTTTTTTTAAAAATAGTTTTTATGCATAAAAAAGCAGAAAAATAAAAAAATTCAAATTTCGAGTTTTGCATAATTTTTTTAAAGAAACTATACTAACATTTTACTAAAAATGGCTTCACTGTATTTTATGTATTGTTTTATATATGTGTAAAATATTTTGCTTTAAAAGGATACTTTTTTAAAAAATGTACTAAACACAAGTATATATTACGAGTTCCCAAAAATTATGTATTACTTAAATTAAGTAGTAAAAAAACTTTTGGAGTAAAAGTTATTTTTGTAGTTCTAGAAGAATAATTAAATTATCTTTATTAAGAACGTAAAACAAATCTAAGCTCTATTGGCAATTGCAAATGATATATGTCTCAAAAACAAGGGTCTTAATTTTGGCATTTTACTCTTTCGAGCATGGCCCTTAAATCATCTTTTCTGGGTCTTCCCAAAAAAGCCATTTTCGTCGTATTTTTGAGTCTATTTTAAGTTAATTTATTAACGTTCAGTTAAAGTTAATGAATTAAACTTCACTCAAAACTGTTAAATTTGTGATCTGAAAATATTATAGTCAAACAATACTTATGCACTTAAAGTTTCTGATACATACAAAAATACTCTGTACTCTAATACACTCTTGCTGAATGACACTAAAATTCTCTAATTTCAAAATGTGCTAATTAATTTTCAAATCAATATTAATGAGATTAAAATGAAACAAATTCTTCAATATCAACTATCTTCTAATTTAGTAGATCAAAACCAAAATAATAATATTTGAATAATATTCATTATTAATCAAAAGGAGTATCAGCAATTAACATTAACTCGTTTAAATTAAATCAAAGAAAATTTCGTTTTCGTTACATTAAATCAATTAAAATGTTTTTAATCAAAAGCAATGCATATATGTTTAAATAGAAATACCATTGATAAATTATTTCATTCACTCTGAATTTACTAATATTACAAACTTGTTTACACTTAAAAGTACTTGAAATTATTTTTCCAAAAAATTTTAATAAAAAAGCAGAAATGTTAATACTTTTTATCAATAAAGGTTTCAAATGTTATAGTAATACTTCGCAATCAATCATATACTTCACAAAAAATTATTTTATGTCAGACATAAAAAGAAAAAAAAAAATTATTTTTGATAAAAATTGCATTCAACTTAAAACTTAATTAAAAGTTTAGTAATCAAACAAGAATCAATGTGAAATTATTTGAATAAATACCAATCGCAATAATTTCTTGATAACACACACACACACATATATGTGGGGAGACAACAAGGGGGTCCAAGACGTTTGTTTTCTTCTATTTTATTTTAAAACTTAATAAAAATTAATTAAAAAAGGTAGATAAGTTTTACAATGATATGCAGAAGGTAACGCCTGCTCGCGCACCTCTCTCGTTCTCTCTTCTTCTCTCTTCAAAGTTTTGGTTCTACTATTACTAGTTCAAAAGTTTCAGTTCGTGTTTTTAGTTAGCTGCGCCTGCGCGTGAAGATTGCTTTTGGCTGCATGCCACAACGGCCATTCTGACTGTACGCTGTCCGCAGCGGTACGTCTACCTTTTTCCTTTCCATGGATACCAGAGGAGAATCTGAAACATACAAAAAAACGGAACAGACAAGGACTATACGACAAATATACAAAGATTAAACATATCATAATTCTTCTGAACTAGACAGTTTCTCCATCATGTGAAGGCACCTCTTCGACATCCGGAAGGTTCCACAGGAAAACATTGTGTTTCACAGGCATAAGAACGTCTTTTTTAACAAGTTGATCTTTGGTTGAACGCATCGATATTTTCCTCTCTAGAGTTCTGAACGTCTGTTCAAAACGATTTCTCTTTTTCCTCCGTTTCCACTGCCAAGGTTCAAAGATTTTCCGGAGCAACGCAAACCGTCTATATTTACTCTTCATAGGTGAAGGGTTATCAGAACAAGATAAACGTCTGGTTCTCTGACACACAGGAATATCATTTTTCAATTTAATACACCTTTTTAACTTAGTACTCTTAATGTTATTGCATTTATAATTCTTAACTAGAGAACTCAAATCATTTCTAGTATTAAAGTTTTTAACGTATGGCAAATCATAACTAGAGTTTTTATCACACTTGGAAACAGAACATTTGAAACATAAACAACACCTAAAGAGGATTCACTTTCATTCAATAAAACATCGCTCTTTGCGTGGCCTAGTTTCTTTATTTCAGAATATACACTGGGATATATAATAAATTCTTCGGTCAAGGTCGGTGATATTGCCGTTCTCACATAAGCTGGGAGAGTGTTGATCAAGAGAATATTTATGGGTTTAACTTCTACCATTCGCTGTTCGCAAAACATGAACTTAATGTTATGATTTCAACACAGGAAGTGTTTGCACTCTAATTAGTGAGGAATTTAAAACTGGGATCTGGCAACCTGAATCGATCAAGGCTGTTTACGGGCTGATTTTCCACAAAATTGTTTACGTATTGAAATTGTTGTGCGAATTCATCGCTATTTTGTTTTTTTCGCTCTCGATTTTTCAAAGTATTCACGTTTATTCTATATGGATGTGGTCGTTAGATTCTTTAGGTTTAAAACGTAGCTTCTCACAGTCTCTTGCGAAATGAGATGAATCACCGCATATAAAGCAATTTTATTTTCTCTTTCAAGATATTAAGGATAGTTCTCTTTTTTTAATCTTTGGTTTAAAGTTTTTGTGATATATAAATATCGCACACTTTAGCTAAATCAATAGGCCTGAACCAATCTTCTGCTTCTCGAATGCCAATATGAGTTGCGAGGCGCATCCTTATTTAAAGTTTCGAACTGGTTCTCTTCGACTTTAGCTACAAATTTAAACTTAATGCTTTATTTTTAGCCCTTTGAAGTTCGACTTCTTTTTCCTAATTTTGCTAACTGTAGTTTCGCGAGCTCAATTTTCTGTTTTCTAAAGTTACCTCTCTTTCGTTTCGCGATACCCTCTCATCTATACAGTTTTGAATTAAAGTTTTAACGAAATCTGGATCACTTTCAAATGTACTACTGTTCTCAATTTTAGTCTTTAGTTTAACTATAGTGTCCGTACTCTCCACAGTACCGTCTAGATCCTTAACAACTCTTATGAAATCCTCTTTAAGAGCGTTTTTATACGTTTTAGAAAATATGGAAAGATCTACCTTTTTTTTCTAGCTCCTTGTTGTGCTCGCACACACATACGATGTATCAATAATTGAAAAAAAAGCTTCGATTCCACAGATCTCACCTCTTCGCAGGTAATATAGTTTGAAATTGTTCGAATTGACACCTCTTCGCAGGTGTTTGTGAAGTGTAGTTCCGGCCTCACACAGCGGAATTTTCGACTATGGGTTCCAACCTCTACACAGGCGGAACAGAAGTTTTCGAAAAATGGCGGCGCGTCTCCTCCCACGGACGGCTTTTGTTCACGTTCAAACTTTGATCAAAATCGAAATTTTTTCAATCCCGGCCTCTACACTGGAGGCGATATATTCATGCTGAGTTCAAACCTCTACACAGGTTGAACGAAGTTTCGAAAAATGGCGGGCGTCTCCTTCACGGACGCTTTTTGTTCATTGTCAGATTTTTTGGTTCAAAATTGAAATTTTATCGATCACTTGTGAGCCCCCATAATTTGTGGAGACAACAAGGGTCCAAGACCCTGTTTGTTTTTCTTCTATTTTATTTTAAAAACTTAATAAAAATTAATTAAAAAGGTAGATAAGTTTGACAATGATATGCGAAAGAAGGTAACGCCTGCTCGCCACCTCTCTCGTTTCTCTCTTCTTCTCTCTTCAAAGTTTTGGTTCTACTTTTACTAGTTCAAAAGTTTCAGTTCGTGTTTAGTTAGCTGCGCCTGCGTGTGAAGATTGCTTTTGGCTGCATGCCATATATATATATATATATATATATATATATATATATATATGTTAATGGCATTAAATTCTTAATTAGTACGAAAATATACAATCATAAATAACCTTCAATTAGCTTTAATGAGAACAAACAATAGAATGCAAGTTTCGTTTAAAAACTTCACCAGCAAGTTTGTAATTGTAAAGATAATTCATTTCGTCACGATGCAGTTTTTTTGTTTTTTTCTTTTCAAAACAACAATACTTTACATAATTTAAGATTTATTCTAAAATGAATCAATATCGATGCGATTATATGAAAATGATTTTTAATGCCTTGAAACTTTATATATTGATTGCAAACAACGGTAATTTTTTAAAACAAAAAAATGCAACAAAATAATACTTAAATATTTCTCGCAAAAGAGAAAACGAAAAACACAATTTTTTTTTTTAAAAAAAAACCTTAATTTTAAGATTTTATCAATCTCCGTAATCTGTACAAAGATTGAAAAATTACTTAAAAATTTTTTTTAAAAAAATTGTGCTTTTCGTTTATTAAAATATTTCTTGAATGTTAAATTCATTTTACACACATATGTAAAATAATGAACATAACATTATTAATCATATAGTATTTTTAAAAAATATAAAACTCGTGATCTTTAATTTTTTTTAAAAAAAAGGTTGTTTTGAATACTAAGAAAAATAAAATACGACACTTTTATCAATTTCATTTGCCGTGCTTTACGTTTATTTTATCAATGCACATATAGGTGTTAGCATTTTTTTATTCTGAAAAATACAGAATATTTCTTAAAACTGCAACGCAAAGAAATTTGGATAAAGTATATTTTACTGAAGCTTTTACTTATATAAGTACAGAAAGCCCGTGCAACGCCGGGCCATACAGCTAGTTATGTTTATATTTTGCGTTTTGCTTTAGACACTGCTTTAAAAGTGTTAGATTCTATATTTTAGTTCTATATAAGTACATATTCCGTATTTATCATTAATTTATAATAAATATTGTAGACGTTTTCCAACCTCCCCACACCTACGACACTAGGCATTGGCACACGCAAGAATATATCAAAGGGGGGAAGGGTCGAAAATCTGCCATTCTGGTTTCATACCACAATACGCAGCCAAACATGTTTTTTTAATTTGGTAGATTGTCGGGAACAAAAAACAGCAAAAAATAAATTACTAAATAAATACTCTGCAATAAATAATAAAAAAAATTATTAATAACAATTACTTAAGTTTATCGTACTGTATATGTTACCGGCAAAGTATGAAATCCGGCATTCTACAGAATGCCTAAAACTTGTCGGCAATGTATGAAATGATTCTCATTTCACACATTGCCTAGGCATTCTATAGAATGCCTAATGAGAAACCGGCAAAATATGAAATACATCTCCGACTCGTTTTGAATATTGTGTGGCAAGTCACGAGACTTTTAATGCGTGTCTCAGGCGCAGAATTTGTCAGTTGCACACATTGTGGTTTGTTCGGGAGTGTCAAAATACTTAATTTTATTTAAATTTCAGCAAAAAAAAAATTTGTTTTCTGTGCTGCATGACAATGGAGAAGCAAGTTGTAGCGTTGGAGAAGGAGTCATGGTCTATAGCTAGGGTAGGCAACCTATGGCACACAGTACAATTATCAGTGGCACTTAGCACTACTCAACAAATATGCCAATTTTTGAATGAACTTCATAAATTTGTAATAGACCTTATTTGACAAACAATTTGAACAATTAAGGAATTTTGAAGAAATTTGAAAGATAAATCTAAAGGTAAATTCACAGCTTTTTTGCAAATTATTGAATGCCATAGCTGGAGATATTTAATTGTTTAAAGAAAGAAAATTGCATATGTATTCTGCTTTTCCGCTTTTAGTTCTACATATCTAAGTAAAATATTTTTCCTCATACGAAAAATATTTCGAGTATGCAAAGAAATTGTTTAACAAATGAATGCTCAGAATCATGCCAAAGTAAAAGTCACAAATTACGCACCACATTTTTTGCGATATGGAGGTAGAGCGAAGCAGCACTAGGTTCACATTAAAAATTTTATTTAACTGTAATCAGGGGAAATACTTACATCTTACTGTTTCTTATTTTAATAATTTTATCATTATTATTTTTATTATTTTTGTTGGAGAAATAGTTATTTTTGTTATTTATTTTTATGTTAAGAAAGATTTTTAATTGATGTAAAATTAATGTGTGACTATCCTACTGTGTGGCACGCTGAATCATAATTGGTAGATTGATTTTTGAGATGTCGCAGGGAAACGGTGAAATTAGTGCTATCGCCATATCCCTGAAGGAGATGGCCAATTCACGCTCGATGTTAAAATGACTCTTTCTCCTCAACACATTTTTCCCGGCGACATCTAATATATATTATAAATGCGAAAGTTTGTGAGTATCTTTGTGGGTCTTTCACGCAAAAACAACTGAATGGATTTTAATGAAACTTTACAGTAATATAGCTTATAAATCAGAATAACACATAGGCTAAAATTTATCAAGATATTGTGAGAAGTTTTCAAAATATAACGACAATTGTCAAGAAAGTAGGAAAAAATTCTGCCATTTGCTAAAAAGCCCGTGACAGCATTCATCTATGTTTTTTATCCCTTCTATTTTGTCTACGCCATACCTCAGTGCGCTTTCGCTTTTCATTTATTCCCTTCATCAGTGTCATCATTATTTTTATTTCATAATAAAAGGGAGAGGTGGGGGAAGATTTTAACATAAAATAAATACAACAAAAAGTAATATTAATGTATTACACTACCTGATATAAATTATTTACACTATTTTAAGCTTTCATTACACAAAATTTGTAACTATGACAGTGGAAGGAAAACTAAGAAATTAAAATAAAATATCAAAATGTTTTTATCATTTAGTTTTTTTTCTTTTTGAATGTTTTTTTTTTCAGTACATGTAAATATATATCTACGCTTCCCCCATACTGGTTTTTTTATAACTTTATATATATATATATATGTGTGTGTGTGTTTTAAAAGTATTTCTATTAATTCATTACTAAATTAATTATTTGTTAATTAAAAAGTACATTGTCTATTATTTTGGATAATAATACATTTCAGAGACATTTTTAAGCCAACTAAAGAATCGTTTTCTTTTTATTGTTTCACATTAATAATTTTTTAACTAATGCATTATTGTTTTTTAAAAGTGATAGATCGAAATTTGAAGCTATATTTTATCTGTGAGGGGGAGGGGAAGAGGAAACAGTAATTTTACACTAAAAAAACCGTGTTATGCCGGGCTAGAGGGAGGGGGAAAAAACTGTCTTAAATCGAAAATATGTGGAACATAATTCGAAAAGGGGAAATTTAATGAAATAATTTTAGAAATCACTCACATTGCGTGCGTACAAACACACACATAATTGCTGGCGTCATGAGGGAAAGAGAAAGCCCGTGCAAAGCCGGGCCATGCAGCTAGTTTACAAATAAAAATGAATGTTTATTTGTGCGTCTCTTATGCCTTCCTGCTTAAACCGTTCATCTGATTACGATGAAACTTTGGGGAGTGGTCCGCGAAGGTTTTTGAGTTAGTCCGAAAGATGCCCAGAGGCTTTGCGGAGGATTATAAGAGGCGTTATAGATAATTATTTCCATTTTTAAACTGTTAGACGTACAGTCTTAAAATTCGACTAGCAGATTTCATGCATGGAGTAGAGGTTTATGAAGAAATGGGTTTTACGAAAATCAACCCCCAAGGGTTGTTGCGGGGGATTAGAAGTTGTTATAGGTAAATATTCCCGTTCTTTAACTAATTCACCTACAGACTTAAAATTTGGCAGCCATGTTTCTTTCAATGAGAGAGATTAATTATAAAAGAGTTTTTTATGAAAACTGACCCCCAAGGGGGTTGCGAGGGGTTAAAGTGGCATTACAGCCAATTATTCCCGTTTTCGAACTATTAAACGTACAGTCTTGAAAAAAAATTTGGTAAGCAGATTCCTTTTACACAGTAGATACCCGCTACAAAATGGTTTTAGTGAAGTTCGCCCCCCCCAAGCAGTGTTGTGGGGGATTAAAGGGCGTTATAAGTTGTTATAAGTTTAAACTATTAGGCGTTATAAGTTTAAACTATTAGACGTACAGTCTTGAAATTTTGGTACACAGGTTTTTTTCATGAAATAAAGATTCGGTATAAAAAAGTTTTGCAAAAATCAAACTCTAAGGGGGTTTGCGAGGATTAAGAGTAGGAGATAAATATATTCCTATTTTGGAACAATTAGACGTACAGATTTGAAAATAGGCAGGCGTATCTCTTTCATAGAATAGACATCCACTAAGACCGACACCCAAGGAGGGTTGCGAGGGAATAAGGGGCGCTATAGATGAAAATTCCTGCTTTTCATCAGTTAGACTACAGACTTGAAATTTTGTTTGAATGTTTCTTTTGTTAAATATAGATCCGCTGAGAACGGATGTTACGAAAATCGACTCATTTTAAGCGAGTGCTGGTGTTAACTACTAGACCAGGGATGGCTGACCTTCTTGAGACGTGTATCAAATTTTGATCATATTTTTTTTAGTACTAACTCGTGGGTCACTAATGCCCATTTGCAACAGCGTTAAGTTAAACAATTTTAAACTGAGTATTTTAAAAACTAAACATCTTTAAAATTCAATTAGCCTAATGAGTAAAAATGGGAGTGGTTTGATGATTTAAAAGATTTTAGTGGGGTTAAAGATTCTCAAGCGTTTGGGGCAAATGGCAATAAGTATTTTAATGAACAGAGTAACGATTATGTACAATATATATTATGAAATATTATTTATTAGAACAGTTGAACCTGTTTTTGTGCGGTTGATAAAACCACATAAAAATAACCGCACAAAAAATGTTCGAAAATTTAATGTATTCTTACATATGACAAGCCAATTCGTCGAAATACTGCAAAAGTTTTTTTATGCGGTCGCACAAAAATAAAATTGTATAAATAAGGACCGTACAAAAACAGATTCTACTGTATATATGTCCAAAATATATGTATAACTAAATTGATTATAAAGTATTTAATGAGAAATCTATTGCTGTTTATTTCAGGTAGTTTTTCAATATTAGGTTCATATTTCGTATATTCATTAGTTAAACGCATTTCGCAGTTAATTTCCCTGTCAAGTCTATTTATAATAGTTTACCAAGTTCGTTGAAGAAAACAATTTCTCACATGAATATGTGGACCCAAACATCGTTAAAAGATCATTAACTAGTTTTTCCATTGATATAAAATTATATGGTAAAGAATACCATACGTTTCATATAATATTTGTAATTTTTACTGTTGGATCAATATTTAGCTGCACTAGTTTCGCGCAGTTTTTCTTCTACTTCCGAAAAATGAAGTCTTCAAATTCTATTTTCCCCACAGCACTGCTTCGAAATTCAAATAATTCCATTTCTAAATTATCGATACTCAGCCCTCCATTGTTTCAAATTCTATTTTGTACGGATATAAAATAAAGTGAAATATTTTTTTCAAGCTTTTAAATTGATTGAATCTCTCCTCAAAAGCTTTTTTTATTTTCTGCATAGTTACTAAATATTTTTAATTGCATTTTCTTGAAGGTCAACAGTTTTTAAAAATTATTGTGTTTTGAAAATGTTTCGTAATTGAGGAAAGTATTTCATGATTTTTTCATTTCCGAATCCTTAGTTAAAAATGTTAAGTTTCGTCATAAATATATTTTAATATTTTCAAAAATCGTTATGAGTTCATGCCCTTGAAGTTTTTTATTCAGTTCTTTAAAATGCTGAGTGATGTCGCATAAAAACATTAAATCATTTAACCAATGTACATTGGGTAATTCATAGAAACTATTGTCTTTTTTAAATAAAAAGAGCTTGATTTCTTCTAATAACGTTACAAAACGATTAAGGACTCGACGAAACAAAACCATATAACGTTGTTGTACCTGTAAGTCAAAATCCCTGAAAGTTGCAATTCAAATTCCTCTAAGAATTGTGCACATTGCCGTTTATAAGGAACTAGCTGGTATACCCGTTCTCGCACGGGTGAACTGAAAAATTAAACAACACAGATTGAAGGATAAAGAAGTTTTTAATGAGTTAATTTTACGTGAATTGCAAATTAAACAAAAAAGTTTTTGCATACCTCAGCTAAACAAAAAAAAAATCCACCTTTGTTAAATTTTAAGTATGTAGATCTAATAGCTGATAAAAAAGATTTTTTTTTTATTTATAATTCCCCGTAACACTCTTGAGGGTCGATTTTTGAAAATACCTCCTTAAGCTGATCTCTGCTCAGCAAAAGTAACACATTGTTAAAAGTTATGTGTAATGAACGCTTAAAATAGTGTAAATAATTTATATCTGAAAGTGTAATACATTAATATTATTTTCGGTTGCATTTATTTTATGATAAAATTGAAATATTCGCAAGCAACGCCGTTTCTTAAATTATAATGGCTATAATGGTGATTCAATGAAAAACACAGCGAAATGATAACGATAGAGTCAAGTTGGCAAATGTCTAGCTACTTTCCCAGCTCGAGCTTTATTAGAGCTTTGTAAGACTCGCCGTGTAGGGGTACGATGCACGTTAATGCTTTATTTACCATACTATGATTTACAGCAGTTTTTTTGATGCAATATTTTTTTGGGTCACTACATTGAAAATTAAGAGATATACATAAACGAAATACTCCACTTTGGGAAATTTAATCCGTAAGATATAATAAAATAATTAAAAATGTTCCACTGTAAAATTAATTATATACACCGTTCACTTAAAATAGTCAAATCGTTTTCTAAGGTCTTCATTAACATACAAAAACATAAGACACTTAAATTTTGATATAAACTATTTTTTCGGGACAAAAAAAAATAATCTTTGCAATCCGCTGAAAGCGCCGTCAGCTGAAAACGCATATCTGCTGCAAAACTGTTCGCCTTCCCCGCTAAAATATTCATCATAGAACCCGTGCTGCCATATATCTTGGAAGAATGGATTTCAAAGAATATTTCTGCTAAGTATTGGTAAAATATTCTTGCTAAGTTGGTGTGGTGCGGTACTTAGGAGAAGGGGGTGCCAGCTCAGGTGTCGTCCACGTCACTTGACCATGGCTCAAAATTACGTGGTTTGTTGCCAAAAGCCCTCGTGTAGCTGAACAGGGTGACGTTAGTATTCACTCACTCCAAAAAATACAGTACAGCAGTTATAATTATTTTTATACTTAAAAATGCAGTATCCGCCTATTCAATTAAAATTATAGCGTAATAATTAACTACTAACCACAAGCAAACTATGCAAATATGCCCAAACGATGTAGTGTGAAAGACAAAGTTTATCTACTGTAAGTACCAGAAGCAATAAAAGTATTTATTTGGAAAAAAGATAAATTTCTTACTACCAAATGTGCATAATAAATCATTTAAAAAAACATTCAAATAAAGAGAGATTTATATTTGGTTTTATTCTGAAATAAAAAAAATTAGGGATTATGCTGATCACAGGAATTAATTAGAAGCGAGAGCCTTGCGTAGCCAAAACAAAAAGAGTCCTTTCACAAACAAAAGATAGATATATGCTGACGTGGGCTTTTTTGCAGCGCGCGCCAAAACTGCTTGCAGATGGCAGAATTTTTTCCTACTTACTTAACAAATATCGTTATATTTTGGACACTTCTCACAATATCTTTATAAATTATAGCCTATGCTATAAATTATAGCCTATTTTTTATTCTGATGTATAAGCTATATTACTGTAAAGTTTCAATAAAATCCATTCAGTTGTTTTTGCGTGAAAGACGCCCAAACATCCTCACAAACTTTCGCATTTATAATATATATCTAGATTCGTGCGTTTATAAAATTGATTATTTTTATTACAACTGACAATACACTGGAAAATATTTTTAAACCATGCTTCGCTCATAAAACGTGCTGGTGTATTATACAATGAAATTCAATCAGAGAATGTGAAATATTTTGCTTAAGATACTGAACAAATCCAAATTTTTTCCCTTCCATACTAGGTGCACCGTCTGTGCTTTCAGAAACTATTTCTTGAAGATCAATATCCATTTCTATAAATGCAATATCAAATATTTTAAACATATCAAGACCCCGGTACACTTCCTTTCAACGTTATTAGTTTTATTAAATCATCTTTCATTATATATTTCCAAACTTATACCAAATTTTTTTTCTTATTCGATTATTAATTATATTGGGACTTATAGGTAACTTATACGCTTTATAATCGTCTTTTTTTTTAAAAAAAAAATCAGCAAACAATGTAGGAGTACATTCTAATAGCGCTTTTTTTTTACAAATTCTCCTTCTGGATGAGGTGTCTCGCGGCGAGCAGTACAATGAACAACTTAGAAACTAGCAGCTGTACTCTTATTTTTTGGAACCAAAAAACTTTTTAAAAAACACTGCTTTGAGAAAAATTCTCTTTTTTCTTCTGCAAAAAAAATACGTTTTTCTTTCTTCACGCCAAGATTATAATTCAACTTTTCACACACACGAAATGTCTTTTCACATGATATGTACGTGAAGTCACCTTTTCATTAAAAATAATAGTGGTGGCCAAAATTGTGGACACTTTTTTTAAATTGTTAGGTTTTTTAAGTTTGTATGCTTATAGAAAGTGTTATGTTGCACCAAAATGCTAAGTATTTTATATCATTTTAAAGGGAATTTAATACTGAATTCAATACAAAAAACAAAATTCAAATATTTTTAACGCATGAAAAGTTATGCTGTAATAACTGTCGACATACATTAGATACTGATGATAATAGTGAGTTATCATAACTTAGTGAGGTTGTCTTTAATCTTTATTACAGCTTCACATCGATGTTTCATTGATCTGAAAGTAGTTTTAAGCTCTTCCTTAGTAGTTACATGATGCCAGGAAACAATTATATCCATAATAAGTTCTTTTTTATTTCATGGTTACCTCACTCGGACAATAGTTTTCAAACGGTGTCGCAAGTTTTCGGTAGGATTGAGGTCAGGATTGTGTGTTTTCTAGCCAGGATAACAATGATATTTAGTCGAAAAGCAATGACATCAAATAAAAAGAGTAGATTGGACACATGTGTGACGAGAAAGTGGTATTTCTTTTGTTAAAATTACTTAACAGGTGGGTAGTTTAGTAACTACATCTGGAGAGTGAGAGTTTTGTTTAAGTTGTCATGAGACAAATTTAATTTTAAAAAAAGCAGGAAGTAGCCGAAAAAGGTGCACCATATCTGTTAATGACAGAAGAACAAATATACTATGTTTTAGAGATAAAAGAATTTCATGGACATCCATCAGAAGTGATCTGAGTGATGCTAATGTTTCTGTCAGTTCAAAAACAATCAGGAGTAGATAAGCAGATTTAAGATTAAAAGGTAGAATTCCTCGAAAAAGCCGTTTTTCAACTTACAACAGCTTTAAAAAAGGGACTAGAGTGGACAATAGAACATATTAATTGGACAAATGATTATTAGTCACAAGTTACATAGAGGGACGAAACTAAAATATCGTTATTCGGTAGTAATAGTCTAAAATATGAAAGACGTAAAACAGCAGAAATGCTACATCCTGACAGCATCCAGACAACTATAAAGTACCCACATAGTTTTATCACTCATTCATGAATATCGGCAGATGGTATCGGTCACCTTCATATCATCGATGGGACACTGAATGGACACTCACCCGAACTTCTGCCTTCCATCAGGGATCTATTCATCAACAATGCTTCATTTATTTTTCAGCAAGATTCTGCTCATTGTCACACAGTAAAGTAATTGAAAGATTGGTACCATTCTAAGATCATTGAGTTGTTGTCTTGTCCAGGAAACAGTTCTGACCTCAATCCTACCGAAAACTTGCGATATCATCTGAAAACTCTTGTCCGAATGAGATAACCATGAAATAAAAAAGAACGAGTAGCGCACACAGGAATTTTTCAAGGGGGGATCTGGGGTCGAAAGTTCACCATTCTTGTATCATGCTCCTTTATATTATGTCGATTTTCGGGAACAAAACACAGTAAAAAACTAATTTTTGAATAAATAATTAGCATTAATTAATAAAATTAATCATTAATAACAAATAAGTAATTAAATCTTACGTACTATATACTTAGAATTATAATCAATCGGAAAAAAAATCAAGGGCTTTGGGGGTCCGGACCCCCAGGACCTCCCCTTGAGTGCGCCACTGAAAAAAACTAATTAAGGATATAATTGTTTCCTGGCATCATGTAATAACTAAGGAAGAGCTTAAAACTATTTTCAGCTCAATGAAACACCGATGTGAAGCTGCAATAAAGAATAAAAGCAACCTCACTAAGTTCTGATAACTCACTGCTATCATCAGTATCTAATGTATGTCGACAGTTATTACAGCATAACCTTTTTTGTGTTGCAAATATTTTAATTTTGTTTTTTTTATTGAATTTAGTACTAAATTTCCTTTAAAATGACATAAAAAAAAACTTAGCATTTTGTGCAACGTAAAATGTTCTGTAAGTATACAAACTTAAAAAACCTAACAATTTAAAAAAGGGTCTCCAATTTTGGCCACCACTGTACACATATAACCATTTAACTTCTTTCAATCACACAATATTTATCAAACCAGTCAAATTGATATGCACGTTTGTATGGTAGATGTATGGCTAGTTTTTAATTTTTTAATCACCGACATAGTACAGAGCTACAATTAAAAATATTTGTAATTAGAATACATTAATTTTTGATAATACATTTTGTGTTAACATACCTAATATACATACACATCAATACATATTACTTTTAAATGCGTTGGAAATGGATGCCACTAAGTTCGATGCTGGTACAGACGCGCCTTAAATTTCGAGCCAAAAATTGCTAGTATCGAGAATAACAGACATACGCATGGCGCCTCACAGGGTGAAACAAAGAGGGGACGATACAAATGGTACTGAAGTCTCTTTCTATAGACATAATTGAACATAACCTTACAAAAGTCCATTTTGTCCGAAAAAAGGGCTTTAAATATGCTTATTTGCTCTGGTTTGTTTATTTTTTTACCAAACAAAATATGAGTAAAATTATATATTTTATTTGATATTCTCTATACACTTTTGCTTTATTTCAAATACTAGGAAGGTGAGCCGGAAAATAAGTTTCCCCTGTCGACTATGGTCAGAGTTGTGTATGAAAGTCAAGAAAAAAAAATAGAATGAGACATTAAAGATAAGACATAACTTTATTTTTCAATGTAAATACCAAGAATATTGAGACAGTTTTCATACTGCTTGATAAGCTTCAAAAACCCCTCCAGGAAGAATTCTGGGCTTTGCATACGGAAGAAGCGTTTAACGGCTTGTTTGACTTCAGCATTACTTCCAAAGCAACTTCAGGTGAGATTTTTCGTCAAAGCCGGAAACAGATGAAAGTCACTTGGTGCGAGATCAGGACTGTGATACAGGTGCTCCAAATCACCAGTTGCAATATGGTTTTGCGTTGCCGTCGGCGAGTGTGGACTCGCATTATCATTCAACAACAGAACGCCAGATTTGAAAAGCCCAGGTCACTTTTTGCGAATCGTCCCCTTCAATTTCGACAGGGTGTCACAGTACTTACCGCGCAGCATAGATGGTTCCAATCTCCAAAAAGTCCACGCAAAAGTAAACGCTTCTTCCGTAAGCAAATCCCTGAATTGTTCTGGGAAGGCTTTTTGAAGCTTATCCAGCGGTATAACAAATGTTTCACTGTACTGGGTACTTACGTAGAAAAATATCTTATCTTTAATGTCTCATTCTATTTTTTGACTTTCATACACAACTGTGACCATAGTTGACAGGGGAAACTCATTTTCTGACTTACCCTCATACATACTTTCACATACATTTGTTGTCATTTGGAGCTGTAATGATAAAACTGAAGGTTATAGACAGCATTTAAATTGCTTTTTCTGCCAATGCAGTGCTTGGAAAAATACAAATAGAATATAAATAATCCACACAAATTAGAAAATCTAAGTAAACCCGCGTAAGCAATCAAAGGATTGCCTAGCAATCATGGGTCAGTTAAAAATCTTGCTTGGGCCAGTGCCTGATCCACGGGTCATAGGTTCGCCATCGCTGTACTAGAACTACAGTAATGAAATTTGGAATGCATGTTTATTTTGTTGAATTGAAATCCGCTAAGAACGGGTCTTACGGAAATTGAGTCGATGATGGTTACTGGGTTAATTGCTAAACAAATTCCGTTTTTAAACTTCTCGATTTAGACTTCAAATTTTGCAAGCACGTTTATTTTTTTTGAGTAGAGATCCAGTAGAAATGGGTTTTGCGGAAATCTACTTTGAGACTGAGTTATGAGAACTTAAAAGATAATCCTACTTCAATTTTAGAAATTATTATTTAGAAGTTCTCTCCTTTTTAAATCAAGAACCGAGAGTTATACGAATATTTTTCAATACAATCGAATTCTTAATGCTAGGACTTAGATATCAATAATCAGTTAAAGTATCATTATTAAGAATACAAAAAAAGGTAGGCAAATATTAATCAAGTTTTGTAACAACGTTATTGTTACAAAAATGACTGAAGTTGGCATCTAAAACTGATTTTCAGCCAAACTGACCAAACCGGGTATGCATTTTTACAACAATGTAGACGAATCGTGCTTTTTATCGTTTTTAAATGATATCTTTTTAAATAATTGTAATTTCGAAATTTAAATAGCCAAAAAATGGATTCCGCAGATCATTCATATTGATCTTTTGTTACCTTCGGCGTGTTTTTTCATTCAGCGATTCGTGAGAAGATAGCCTCACATAAATAGGCATGTTTGCTTATCTACGATTTTAAAAAAAAGTATCCCAAAATAAGCATTCATTTCAATAGCTAACTGTAAGATTTTTTGATTTATTATTTAACAAAAATGGATATAAAATAATATTTTTTAAAAATATTAAAGCCGCATTGCTTTTCATTATTTATCACTAAATTAATTATTTAATACTAAACTTGTACATTCTTGTGAATAAAATTGGATTATTAAAACTGTATTGTTTTTATTATTCATTAAAAAATTAATTATTTAATAATAAATTTGAAGATTGTTTTTTTTTTGTGTGAATAAAACTGAGAGAATTAGCTTTGAGAATTATTAATCGAAAGTAGAAATTTGAAAAAAAAAAAAGATCTTATCCCGGGAGAAAAAAGTGTTATACTTGAAGAAACCCGTGCAACGCCGGGCCATGCAGCTAGTTTAGACATTAAAATTATTTATATAGTGAATTATACATTATTAAAAAAAATGTTGAGCAAGCAATACAAAAATAGACATTGAAACAAAAAAATTTATTCTACACTAATTAACAAAAGAAATAGGCACCTAAGAGTACTTGGCACCTTTTAAACAATTTTTTTAAAAAAATTATGCATTCAAAAGTTATATTTTAGAATTTCATATAATGTTTCTATTGAAAAAAATGATGCGAGATGAAGTTTGTACATAGTGTTCACACAATTTTAAAATTTTTTAAATGATGTATGAAAAGTTTTAAAATAATACTCCTTTTGTGTGTATTCATTATTTTTTCGACCTTAAATATTTTATAATATTTCTAAGAATGTTTTAAACAACTTCAGGAATCGATTTTACAAAAACTTAAATAGTTTGGGAGAGTAAAAATAAAATATATGCGATCTCCACAATGCTATTTCCATCTAATGGGCCTCTATCTAATTTATATAGGTACATTTACCAAAACTGTGGAATCCATTGACAAGTCTTTAAATTTCTTCAAAGAAACTTCTTTCATTTTTTCAGCTGACCTTTTCAGGTGTTTTGCAGCATTTTCTCTTTGATATTTAACGTTCTCTTCTTTTTGGCATAAATAGCATAGAATTTTTTCGATCCATATCCTTCTTCTACTGCATTTCCACATATTGCGTGCACCTGAATTTTACAAATGGCACATGAATGGGCTCCAGTAGATTCCATTCCGCAGAAAACACAACATGCTTTAATGTAGTTGACAGCTGCTTTCCTTTCTGTTGCAAGTAACACTACAGATGTTTTAACTGTTGAAGCAGGAGTTGAAGTAGAGTTGTTAACTGTTTCGAGTTGTCCTGTTGTCGATAAAGAAAATGATTTAATTTTGTGTACATCTCTAAATTTAAAGCCTTTTTGGTGAGTAAATCAGCTGCGGGTAGATCATATGACACTGAAGTGTTATTGTTCGTTGATTTCACCATTAATAGATCATAAGAAATTGAAGCAGGCAGTAAGTAATCAATTCAGGTGCTAGCAGATCTTTTGAAGCTGAAGCAGTGTAATTAATGAATTCAGGTGCTAGCAGATCTTTTGAAGTTGAAGCGTTGCAATCAATTAATTCAGGTACTGACAGATTGTTTGAAGTTGAAGCATTGTAATCAATTAATTCACGAGCTAGTAGATATTTTGAAGTGTCATTGTTGTTCTTTAAGGAAATTACTGGTAAGTCTTCTGGTGTTGAGGTAATGTCATGCTCCTGTTGATTAAGAAGTAGATCCAAGTCCTCTTCAGTAACAAGTTTTTCAAGCAATTCTTTTGAAATGTGACTAGATTGGATTCCTATTTTTAGTTCTGATCCAAATAAAGCTTTGTAAGGTGATCATTTAATGGTTCTATGAAAAGAGGAATTCTTTTGGAACTCTCTCTCTCTGAACAAAGTAACAACCTAGACCCCAATTTTTTGTGTTATTGTCGATTAGCCATGCTCGTAGCATAGCTTCAACATCTTAATTTGATCGTTCAACAGATCCTTGACTAGCTAGATGTCTAGGCCTACCATTTACAATTTTGCACGTTAGCCACATATTTTTTAATTCTTGTATGCCAGTGGCTGTAAACGCACGACCATTGTCACTTTGTAATATACGAGGACAACCTACTTCCAAAAATATTTTTAATAGCTCCAATGCTACTTCAGTTGCTCTTTTTGAAGTCAATGGTCGTAGAAAGCTGAATTTCGTCGTGTGGTCCTGATAGTGTAATAACCATTTATAATTTCTATCTGGGGTCGACTGTAAGTCAACTAAATCGACTTGGCCACGATGATTGAAGTCTCTGGATACAAATGGGCAAAAGATTTTTTTGGGGGGGGAAATGCTTTTTTTCACTGGCATACAGTGCACAGCTTTAAAAACTCCAGTACAACTGAAGTCGGAATGAAATATTTAGATTTCAAACTGTATAGCATTTTATCTCTTCCTCCATTGCCAGTTAACTGATGGGTTTCTCGAAGTATGTGGTAAAAATTTTCTATTGATACTATTTTCACGACTGGATCAGAGTCAAACTTTCTCTTTAAAATCAAAGATTTTTCATTTCCTATTTCCATAATATATATATATATATATATATATATATATATATATATATATGTAGGATTTTCCGTTTGAAACATTTTGTAAAAGGTTGAGTAATATCCTTTTCAGAGGACTATTAAAATCAATTTTGTTTATTACGGCATTACGAAGCAGCGCCGTCTGGTGGGCTGCGGAGCGCCGGCTTGAATGATTTTTTGGCAGAGGCCTACTAACCACCATCGGTTCAACACGTCACGTTTTTTGCGCATTTCGCGCCCTGTGCGGTTTCAGTACAAGCATGAGAAATGTAATTAATTTCCCCGTCTTTTAAAGGTATAACTCAACTTTCAATTAATCTAATTTCTGCACGTCTCTTTCCCTTTGTGAATATTCTCCTTGTAAAGTTTCCCCTTTAACTTGAAATAAATTCTTTTTTACTTAAATGAAACTTCTGCGTTTAAAGGACTTCGATTCCATTAATTCATCCCTAACCCTTTAATACTTACCCCTAGACAACCACCTCCCCAATTTAAAATCCCGACTTCTGAAGAGTCTGATTTTTATTCGAAGATTTTAGTCGGACTCCCCCCCATATATATATATATATATATATATATATATATATATATATATATCTTTTTATTTCCATAATAATATTGTTTATGAGTCCGTTTCAATTTAAGTAGAGGTGCTAATTTAAATTATTCAATGTCTGCGATAGTTTCTTCTATTCTTTCGCGAGTCCATAAAGGTTTTGCTTTATCACGGCTTTGTTCGAAAACATTCTGATATTTTCATTAAGGGAAGTCGGTAGGGCCTATACCGACAATGTTAAATTGAGCCATTTTAGGTACAAGTTTCTCAGAAACTGTTAAATATATAAACTTCAAATTTTGTCTGTATGTTAATTAGGCTTTTTATTTAAATACTGGTAAATATATTTAAAATATTTTGTTTGCTTTTTCAAAAAAATTCATCGTAAAAGTATCACTTTGAAATTTTTGAAAACTGTCAAATTTTTTACGATAACTGCTTTTCAGCAAAATATTTCAGGAAAATCTCCAAAAAAATAAGCTTAGTATATAGAGTTACATATTATTTATGTGCAGGAAAAATTGCATGAGCACTCATTCTGTAGATTCTGAGAAAACTGTACTCGTGGTTTGAGAACAACCATTTTGAGATCATTGCATTTTTAGTGTAAAAAAGCATTTGATCACAAAAATAATGAATTACAACATGTATTTGCCCTATTTTATTAAATATTAGCTTATTCTCTATTACTTTTAAGGCTTTTAGTTTTTTTCTTATACTTAGATTTCTCAGAAAATACATTTATAGCATTTTTTCACTTTTAAGCTATCGAGGTATTTTTTAGCGTTTAATTATTTTACTCAAATTCTGTATCAATTTTTGAGGAATTTTCAGTTCTGATACATTATTTTCATCAAATTTTGACTATAAAGCATCATAAATACCATGTGAAAATGTGTCAATACATGAAAATATGGCTTTGGTAATACATGATTATACACTATTTCGAAAAGTTTCATTAGTGTTCTATATATTCACCTGTTAACACAATGTTTTACAGCAGCAGAATTAAAAATTTTCTTTAAATATTTGGTAAATGGTATTCAAAACAACAAAAACATAAAAACAGATTTCTTGATCATGAAATTTATGTATTTTTATATATGTAACAAGCTATGTGCAACGAAAAAAGGCATTGCATTTTTAGACATTTATAAACCTTTTACTAAAAAACTATTGAACACCAAACTTAAAAATTTGTATAAATACACAATACATATGAAATATATAGTAAAAATTTCCAGTTCATGCATACAGTAGAAGTATAGAAAAAGGAATACACAATTTATTAAAAATTGTCATTTTCTGTGTCACGACATATGTTCATTAGTGAAAAATGTCTGAGAAATATTTTTAAAATTTTACATAAAGAATAAAAACATACAATACATATGAAATATATAGTAAAAATTTCCAGTTCATGCATACGGTAGATTTATAGAAAAAAAGAATACACAATTTAATAAAAATAGTCATTTTCTGTGTTACGACATGTGTTCATTAGTGAAAAATGTCAAAGAAATATTTAAAAAATTTTGCATAAAGAATAAAAACACACAACAATATATATGAAATATATAGTAAAAGTCTCCAATTCATGCATACAGTAGATTTAAAGAAAAAAGAACAGACTACTTGAAAAATATATTAATTAGAAAACACAGTAGCTTTTGTATAAATGTTTACCTCATCAAAAAGATCCTGCACTGTACCCGGTTTTTACCTTATTTTTCTTAATATTATCTTCTTCTTTCTTTCTTTTTTATCTTTTCTAATTTTCTTCGAGCATCCAGAAAAAGCATAAATTGCTTTCATTAGTCTTTCCCTATCGAGAAGTTTCATGGCACTTACTGAAAATTCCTGGTTCTACGCCCATTTTTTGAAGCATTTTAATTTCGATACATTACCATCATTAAAGGAACAAACAGCATCATAAACACCAAGTGAAAGTGTTTCAATCTGTACAAATGTTGCTTTGGGAACACGTGACCAAACGACATTATGAAAACTTTCATTCGGGTTTTGTGTTTTTCCATGCAAACATTTTCAACAGATCAGGATGGGGAAAGATCTCTAAATATAGGACGCATTGCTTCAACAACAGCGACCGGAAGACTGTTTTTATGTTTGTAAGACTTACCTGATGCTTCAGCCTTTTTAAATCCACACCATGAATCTTCCCCGATGGGACAAAAACCATGTTGAGGATATTCATCAGTTGATAACTTATGCAGAAAAATGGCCCAGATAGCTTGCCGCATATTCTGAACACTGCTGTGATTTTCTCGAATAGCTGATCCATAGTATGACTGCAAGTTATCAATTTCATGTTCAGTCAAACGATTTTCCCACTTAAACACTTACCGTCTGACAAGATTTGCCCTTTCAATTGAGGTTTAATCGGCGTAATCTTGTTCCCATGCGCTTTCATTACATGGCCAATACACTCCAATTTTTCAATTGGATATTCATTTCCATAAATGTTTTTTTTACCGCATCAAATGCTTTGCAATCCCCATCTCCTAAGTACGTAATATATCGGGCATTATGTAAAGATAATGACCGTGTTGAAATTTTAGACGCACCTTGGATTTCCATCGCTCCACTAGATCCAACGTAGTTCCTTTTACAATCCTTTTCATGAAAAGGCAGAAGTTTTTACAAGCGCAATATTTCGAAAGAATATCAACATCTATCACCTTACCTGTATCAATGCTGGTCACAGTAACTACACCATTCAAGGATGTGTAACCACGTTTCTGCCATGTCCCATCTACAGCTACTGCTATATTTTGTTACCTTCATTTTCACAAATAGCTTCCTTCACAGCATTTTTGAATTGAATCCTCATAAACAAGTTTAGCAGCATTTAAATTCGCTTGCCGTAAGGAGAAAAAACCTGTGGAAGATTCATTACGCCGCAGAACATTCTCCTGCTTCTGCACCTTTTTCCAATTGAACGCATAGCATACACAAACCTGGTATTTATTGTAGCAATTTGTGTTCCTTTATGAAAATTTGAAGAAGAGAATTCTACGATATATGGACAAGAAAACATTTCAGGACAAACGTAATAGCCAGTCCAGACTTACCTTTTAAAACTTGCATGTCTAAACCACTGTTGCATTTTACAGTGAACTTCATTCTTGAAAACAAAAGCAAGAATATTCAAATTCATGATTGCATTTAAAATACCTACGCTATCACCAAAAGAAGAAAAACTCATTTAAATCGGGAATTTTCTTTTCTTTTGCACATGACTGCTTTGAATCATGTGCATGTTCAGCTGAGCATTTAATTTACAATCAGTGGTACTTACTTTGCTATTAATAGTATTCTTACGTGGATAATACTTACCTTTGCGTTTCGTGAAAACTTTTTGCAATCTTTTGCATTTCAAAATTTCAGAAATTTTAAGTATCAATAAACACGACAAGTGCTCAATCAAAACGTGTTCGAAAGCGCCAAAAATAGGTAAACAACCTAACAGTTACACTTGCAGTTATTCTACAGTTAATTTCATGGGAATAAATAAAACAGATAATGGCTTTGCAAAGAGCATCCCAGTTTTAAAAAGGCCAATATGTTTACATTTCTATCTGTCAAAGTAGGCGTGGCAAATCAGTTGATTATTTTTAAAAAACATTTTAAAATACTTCTTCTAATTCAAAAATTGACTAGTATGTTATATCATTGGAAAGGGCTTAATTTGGAGATTTGAGAAATATCAAAATCTCAAAATCGATTTCTGGAAGGTGTTTACCATACCGACTGTCCTTAAATTGTTCTTCAGAAGTCAGAGTTTGATTTTTCTCTCTATATCTGAACAAATTTTTCTGCAGTAGGCAAGGCCGGATCTACGCATGGGCTGCACCCCAGGGCCCTCCGTTCCCCGTCGAAAATGATAAAAAGAAAAAGATGCTTACATTCAAAATAGTGATAAGATAATAAATCAGTAAAAAATACAAATCATAAAAAAATACCAGAAATACTATATGAAATTTATTTTTATTTTCGAGTGCAAGAGCAATTTACTTTTGTCCTTCCGCTCTACCACCGAATACGCGGAAATTAATAATAGACATAGGCTCTATCACAGAGCGGCGCCGACGAACATCAAGCATTTATACAAACGTAGTGGCACTATTGCTGCAGCCATATATTTTTTGTGCTATAATAACTCTAAGTTGCAATAATATACTGATTTGTTGCTGTGGGTTACAACTGCAGTTTTTACATTTGCCCTGTTTACAGGAAACGGAATTTTGTGGAAGGAATGTGTTGTTTTGCCCCACCTCTGTAAACGAACTTTTAAGGGTGCATACGTTCTCACGCCCGCAAGGTTCATTAGACCCATAAATAATTGGGGTGCGTCGGAGGACTTTCCCGCGCTTAAAATGTCATTGACCGTTGTGCGGTAATCTTGCGCCGACTCCGGACCAATCAAAAGAAATTAAGCGGACGAGGTAAAGAATCCGCTCTAAGATTTAGGAGAAAACAGGCGCCAAATAAAAACGGGATGCACCCCTATTTTCGCCTCTCTCACACATTCACACTTGAGACTCAGAGCTAGAATCAATCCAGGCCTTGAACTGGACTCCGCGGGACTCCGGGTGGCGACCATGATTCACTCCTTTTTCCAGACTCCCTCTTTCAAAGCTAAGTAGAATTTTGTTATGAACCAATTTGTACATTAACTCAAAATTAATCATGTTATTCAAAAAATAAATTAACTGTTATTTAAAGAACGGCCTTTTAATTTAGTGTACTGTTTATTGTCTTTAGAGATTTAGTGTTTAATTTTTAACATAAGCTATGATGCGATGTGTTAGTAGAACCTGGGTAATTGAAATTGGGTACATGGAATTGGTTAATCAATTAAGTTTAAACTAGCGCCGCATCATATTGGTGCCGATGACCATTTCTTTTTTTTTACATCACTTGATGTTGTAAATCTTTCTCGATGGGTCACCGAAACAAACTTGTGTGCTACTGTGTTTTATCTATTGCTCGAATTTGATACTTGTGAATTTTTTTCTTGTAGTTTTTTTCTTGAGAAGGAGATGGGTGCAAGGTGCAGCATGATGTCACAGGTACTGGTGCTCTTTATATTTTTTTCTTTAACATTGATGTGAATAATTTTTTCTATGCATGTATTTACGCGAGAGCCGATTAGTTAAAAGTTTTATTTAAATTTAGGAGTTCATGAATTTCTTTTACCCTGCACGAGCGCTGGAATTTTGTTTTAGTTAGAATTTAATGGTTTCCGTTGCGATTTAATCTCGCTAGAAATTTTGTCTTAATTTTTTTTAAACATGCCACGTACACGACAAACAGACCCCCTTTTGACGCAAACGGCGTCCGAGAAATTTAATCTAATTGATTTGATCCCAATGTATGACGGAAGTGAATCGTTAGGAATACGTAGGTTCCTAGATAAAATAAATGATGTTGCGAATTTAGGCAAGTGGTCAAACGACGAGAAAGTTACTATTCTCAAATTAAAATTAGCGGGAATAGCTGAAGAATTTTTTTATCCGACCCAACCCACAGTCAATTAACAGAGTACAATGATATCGCAAGAATTCTTATTTAAAGATTCGAGAAGGCCGTCCCTCTATCAACGCGTCTACAGTTATTTTCATCATGCATTCAGGGTTCTTCTGAGAGCGTGCAAGAATTCGCAGCACGCATCAACAAACTGGGAACACAGATATTCCAGTCAGGAAATTCGGCTCAAAGCACCGCGGTGAGGAACGCGAACGACCAACTATTACAATCGCGTTTCATAAGCGGTTTAAGAAATGATATTCGTCGCTTCGTCCTCGCACGTGATCCTTTAAATTTAGATGAATCAATCAGCGCGGCGTTGATCGAAGAACAGAATATGAAATTGAATCAGATCGCTAACGACGAGAGATCTGGTTTGTCGCCCTCACAAACGGAAAATTCGGTCCTTTCAGCATTGACGAATAGATTGGAGGAAATCAACTTAAGAGTCGGGCGTTTGCAGGAAGCCAGTTCAGTTACGACTCGTAAAACAGGTGGGGAAATTTTTAACAGAAGGGAGACTGTTTTCAAATGTTTTTATTGTGGCATTCAAGGACATAGACAAGCGGAGTGTAGAAAGAAGAAGCCTGACGACCGTTCAGCCACTTACCAGCCATCCCCCCGGAGAAGCGCCGCTAGCGATTTTTCTGTTTTCCGTCACCCCGGCACGCATTCTTTTGATCGCAGAAATGTCCATTTCCAAGAATCGGCTTTTCGCGATAATTACGCAGCCCCCAGGCATCCGGCGTGAGGGACACACACGACTTCTGGGAATAGGGGTTTTCAACGCAATACTAGAAACGACAATTTAAACTTCCGCGGAGAAAGCCGAATTTAGATGTTTTACAATTGGTAGAAGAGCGGTTTTCTCCTATTAAATCTCGAGATAATATATTTGATCTACCAATAATAAAAGCTAGTGTGAAAGATCACAAATTCAGAATTTTAATTGACACGGGCGCGTCCGTTTCTTTAATGTCACATTCTTTTTTTACTCAAATAAAAAATGAAAACTTTAAGGAATTTAATGTTTCAATTCAAATTAAAGCAGTTAGTGGAGACACGGTAGAAATCATCGGTTGCTATGAAATACAATTGTCATTAGGGGAATTTCAATTTCAGCATATTTTTTTTTATAACTAAGCAAGAGATTAACGATAATTATTGCGCTATTTTGGGATACGATTTTTTGAAATTATGGAATGCAGTTTTAGATATGGGTAAAAAACCGTTTATTAATTAATAATTTTTCAATTCCGCTTATTCATTATTCGCTCCCCTCAGCGTGTCGTCCAGAGTAACTTTATCCATGGATTTTTAAAACACAAAACGTGTGTGGGTCCCCATTCAGTAACAAATGTTCGTATCCATGTTGCAACATTACCTAATTCAATGTCAGTGGCTACTATTCAGAGTTCAGCAAAGTTAAAAACAAAAAAAAACATTCATTTAACTACTTCGCAAATTAATATTAATCCACAAACAAATGACACCATTCTAGAAATTAGAAACGATTCAGATAACATAATCACCCTTAACAAAAACATGAAAATAATTACTGTCAATAATTATGAAGACTTTTCTACCGATTTTCCCGTTTCTCAAGATATTTTACCCCCACTCACGGAGAAGGATTTTAACCTTTCAGGTTTGGACAGCAAGATAAAAAACAGATTATTTCAACTTTTAATTTCGCACAAAAGTGCTTTCGCTCGCTCTACGGTAGAATTATCTGCAGCCGCTACGGAGCATCATAGAATCAGTTTACAGCATGACTATCCCATTAAATGTCCGATTTATAAAATTCCATTTAATTTAAGAAACGAATTTCGACGTCAGATAGCAGATTTAGAGAAAGCGGGGATTATTTCGAAATCTAATTCTCAGTACAATACTCCGGCCTTGTTTGTCAAACAAAAAGAAAAATGGCGCCTTGTTTTAGATTTTCGGAAACTTAACGAAATAACTTTGACTCAAGACTTCGTTATTCCAACATTGGACGACATTTTGCATGAAATTTCGGGTTCAAACTATTTTTCGGCTTTAGACATGAAATCAGCATTTAATCAAATTCCACTACACTTTGCAGACAGACATAAGACGGCATTCTCTACTCCCGACGGTGACAAATATGAATTTAATAGACTATGTTTCGGTTTAAAAAACTCGCCTAAAGCTTTTCAATCAATTGCACAGGAGGTCCTTGGAGATTTATTACACAACGGAGCCTTGGTTTATATAGACGACATTATTTTATTTACTAAAACTATAGATGAACATTTTGAACTACTGGGTAAGGTTTTTGAACGCTTTGAAAGAATTCACTTAAAATTTAATCCGAGTAAATGTCAGTTTTTAACAAAGAATTGTAAATTTTTGGGGTTTGTGGTAACGCCGGAAGGCATTCTTATATATAAAGATAAGTCCGTATCAATCAACGAGTTTCCAGTTCCAACGGATCAAAAACAAATTAAATCTTTCTTAGGGTGTTGTAATTTTTATAGGAGATATATTAAGAATTTCGCAAAACGAGCACTTCCATTAACGAATCTATTGAGAAAAGACACTCCATTTGAGTGGACATCTGAAACGCAGGAGGCATTCGATGATATTAAGAAAGCCATATTGAACCCACCGGTCTTGGCACTACCTGATCCGAACGCAGAGTTACAAATAACAACGGACGCTTCATCTCGCGGCATAGGGGCAGTTTTAGAACAAAAATATCCTAACTCTGAAGTCAAACCTTTATATTTTTTTCAAAGAAATTAAATCCCTCACAATCTAAATATAACGCAACGGTTTTGGAATTTTTCGCGATATATACAGCATTAAATTTTTTTTTTTAGACCTTTCTTGTTGGGCAGAAAATTTAAGGTTTTTACTGATCATAAACCTCTTGCAGGATTTCTTTCTAATAAAAATCCCTCTTCCAAAATCTTGCGTTGGAAATTGGCTCTGGAAGAATTTAATTACGATATACACTACATCAGGGGCTCCTTAAATTCAGTCGCAGATCATCTTTCCCGTTGTATTAACAACATCACAATAGCTTTACCTGACTCTAAAGATCTTATTAATATGCAACATGAAGATTCTGTTTTAAGTACTATCATACAAAAAATTGATCAAAATGACGTTAGCCCACAAATCAGCAACTATTTTATTAATGGGGAAGGTTTGTTATGTCATTTGTCCAAGCGCCCCTCCAGATCACCCAGGTCTAACACCACTAGAAAGCAAGTTTGCATTCCACATTGTCTAAAAGCTAAAATTCTCGAATCTGTCCATTCAGAATATGGAGGGCATCTTAAATTTTTTAAAACATATCATCGACTCAGCGAAAACTTCTTTTGGCAGAATATGTACAAAGATACTAAAAATTTTGTTCGTTCTTGCACTATATGCTTATCTCGAAAAAACGCTTTTAAAATTCCGCCAGCACCTCATCAGCCAGTAGAACAAAGTAAAGAACCGGGAGAAACGTGTCATATGGATATTTTCGGTCCTTTAAAAACCACGCCTAAAGGTAATAGCTATGTTTTATCTATGATAGATGCATTCACAAAATACATTCATATTGTTCCACTTCCGGATATTAGGTCGAGTACGATTTCTAAAGCTTTCTTTGATAATTACATTGTACACAGGGGTTGCCCACATAAATTAGTCGTAGATAACGCTACATATTTTAAGAGTTCCGAATTTGTTGAATTTTGCAGAGTCATGGGTATTCATAAAAGACACATATCAAGTTATTCCGCTCACGTCAACGGGAGGGTAGAGAAACCCAATCAATCGCTAGCCAATATCCTGGCATCAATTTCACAAAACACAAATGATTGGGATGAGCAACTCCCGCACACCATGTTAGCATTAAACTCAGCGATCCATGAAGCTACATACACATCGCCCTTTTTCCTAGAACATGGCAGGGATATTCGATTATCTTACACTTACGAGAAAAATTCCGACACACCACAAAATAAGTATGAATATGTCGAGAAACTTTTACCGTCTTTGGAGCATACTTTCAATAAAGTTTTAAATAATCTAAAAGATCAGGAGGCATCGCATGTCGATTTGAGTACGAGAGCGACAAAACAACATCATTACGATTACAAAATCGGGTCCTTGTGTTTTATAAAGACGCCTAATATTAAATCTAATTTATCTCCAAAACTCAGACCTAAGTTCGAAGGTCCTTACAGAGTAATAGAGCGTTTTTCTAATGTCAATTATAGGGTTCAACATGTAGAACAATTGAGGAAGAGATTTAACACACATGTCAATCGGATGATTCCATTTATTAAGAGATTCTCATATTTGCACTTGAATAATTTAGATGATTTGCAACCAGACGAGACGGAGGTTAAGGGTATTGTTCCAAGTCCACGGTATAATTTAAGGGCTCGTGCAGGCAATTCGGCTCATTAATGCACTTTCCGCGCTAAATTTTTTTTTGAAGGAAACTCAATTTTTTTTTTTACAATTTTTACGCTTCGTCACTTCGAGAGCACACATTGAATGGTACCTGTCTCATTGTTGCACCTTGTTTTATGTAATGTTTGATGTTTTAGCGAGATCAAATTTTGTACTCAGTTATTTAATGAATTCCAGTTATTTAATGAATTCCAGCTCAATTTTTTTTTATGCAATTTGTTTCATGTCTTGATTTGCTGCTTAAATGACATAATGTTGTATGTTATTAATATCAATTTTAGCTCTAGATAAAATATTTTGATGCTGTGTGTTTTATGCAATAGATTAAAATTTTTGTGTAATGCAAGTGTTATTCAATTCTTGCTATGAGATTCATGTATGCACGTCAATTTTTAATTTTATAAATTTTAAGCTTTAACCCATGTTGGAAACAAAATCAAATTTTGGGGTCCATGGACACCTGTCATGAAATTTGAATGTTGTTACTATACATACATATTTGACATTTTTCATTTATTACATAATTTTGTGTTGTGATTATTATCTAGTATTTTAAATAATTTTTTTTTTTTCATACAAAAGGTTCCTTTATTGAATAACTTAGTTTATGCTGATTTGATTGTGTATAACTGTGTACTTTCTGGTTAAATTTTGAGTTTGCATAAAATATTAATTTTTTTGGTAGCGGCATTTTGTTAGAATCAATTTTATTGCTAAGTTGTGTTGGTGTATTAATTTTAAGTGCCTGTGTATTACTGAATTTATATCTTTGGAATTTATGCTTGTTAAGAGATGGATAGAGGTGGTCGTTTGAAAATTTTCTTTTGTCCTTTAGAAATTATATATATGTTGAAACTTAAATTTACTTTGCTCGTGTTGTCTTGTGCTGTCATATGATTGCTAATTTTAATTTAAAATTTTCTGGTATTTCGGTTAGGTGTTTCAATGCTGATTTAATTATTGGTTTTTTTTTTTTTTTTGTTAGAGATTTGGAATTTTTTTTAGTATGCTTAAGGTTTGGATTAATGGTGGTTTGGTTAAATGAATATGCAGTCAATCATTGTGTCTCGGTTATGTGCTAAACTTTACTGGGAATTTAACGTTTTGGTTGATGTCGATATGGTATTTTTTTTGTTGTTGATGTTAGGTTTACTTGTTTTGGTTTATGGTAGCGCTTGGGTAGATTCTTGAATTAAGCGTCGATGTTTTTATTTAATTATTTTTAGGGTTTTAGATTTTAATGGTAGTTCTGCATTGTTATTTGGTAATAAGTTTTTTTTGTGTTGGTCAGATAATGGTATTGTTAAATTTTATGTTTTCTGTACGCGTAGTTTGTGTTAGCTTTGAGTTGGTATTGGCAAAGGAAGAGAATTTGGATGTAGTACTTGGAATTTTGAGATATTAAAGTGTAAGGAAAACAACCCATCTCACGCTAGTCGCTGTCCATTCATTTCGGAAACTTAGTGGGAGAGCTTTTTCGTCCGCACCTCTTTTCGTCGGTATCCCCCCCCCCGCAGGTGACTCCGCCCAAGGTTGGGACACTGATTGTTGATTGGAATTCTGTTTGTTGGTTACTCCTTTTCGAATTTTCCCCTTCGCGCCCCCCTGCAGTCGCAACAGAGATAAGAAACTCAGCAAATTTTTTTCCTATGGAGTTTTCGTTTTTCTCCCCCCTTGTTTCCTGTTTTTACTTTTGACGTTGGTGCTCGATGCTAAAAGTTTTTTTTTTTGTTTTTGTTTTGTCCTAGACGTAATACATTTTGTTTCGCGGTATCTGGTATTGCTGTTTTAGATTTGAGCTTGATAATTTTTTTTTATTTGAAAATGTTGGAAGATGATTGGGTGTAAATTTTTGTGTTTTACTAATTGTTGAAGGAGTTAGATAAGTTTGAGTTAGGGATTTCGTGGAATATTTGAGAAAGTTATTTGAAGGAGATAGATAAGGTTTGGACTGATGAATTTTTTGAATAATTGGGGTCAAAAGTTTTTATATGGAAATGGAAAATTGAGTTGAAAAGAAAGTTATATGGTTTATTTGAGAAAATTGTTCGATGTACAGAAGGTTATTTTGAGTTGAGGATTTTGGGCAAAAGAAATTGAGTTGATATAATTATACGGTATAATTGAGAAAGTTGTTTTGATGTAGAGAAGGTAATTTGAGTTAAGGATTTGGTACGGTTTCGAGTAAATAAGATGATGAAATAAGTTGAATTAATGATTGTGTGGTATATTTAATAATGTTTTGAGATGCATCTAGGAAAGTTCGGGTTGAGGATTATGAGAATTTGTGTACATAAGCTGATGAGCATAGATGGTTTTAGTTATTGGTATTGTGGAGAAGTCGATTGATTATTTGGAAGTTGCAGATAAGTTTAGTTAGTGTTATTGAGGTATAAGATATGAACGATCTGACGTAAAGGCAATTTTGATTGATTGAGGAATCATTTTACGGTTACTAGTGTTATAGAATGAGATTTGAGCTATCAATTCGATGAATTTTGATGAATTGATTTAGCGGTATTGTTGAAAATCGCGGTTCTTTGTTTTTGTGTTTGTACATTGTTGCGCGTATAGTGAAACATTTTGAGTTTTTTTTTTGTTATCTAGAATTGATACATTGTATTACATAGAATGTTAAAAAGTTATGTTGATTAGTTAAGCGATATTTTTTTCTCTTGGAATTTATGTTTAATTATGTGTAGCACTTGCAATAATTTTTTTTTTTTTTAATTAAATTACTTTACACTGTATGTGTCACCCTCACATGTCATGGGTCGCATTATCAATTTTATGTTTTTAATATTTTTTTTCTGAAATTTTCAACTGCATTTGTGATTTCTGGAATTCATTTCTCAAATGGGAATTCGAATGTATTGAATGTAGAAGAAAATTTTTTCTCAAATTTAATTTAAAAGTATTAATCGATATTTAATTTTTTTACAATCGGATTTGCAATTTTTTTGTCCTAATTTCATTCTGTTTTTTCTTGTGCTGGCGTTTGTGGCATGCAGCAAATCGTTTGCGCAGGGAATGGCATGTGCATTTTTTTTTGCCTTTTGTAAACATTGGGGGGTGCATCCTGATCAAATGCACACTCATGGTTTACAATTCTAAATTTAATTACATTAATTTTTTTCTTTATTTCAAATTGTAACCAATGCTTGTAGTGAATTTTTAAATTCCTTAGGCTACTCAGCATTCTTAGAGGTTATAAATTTTTTTTTTTACCCGTTTACACTATTCGTTAATTTATAGATTTTAATTTGCAAATCTGAATTAATTACATTAATTTTTTTAAACTTTCATTTGTAACCAATGCTTGTAGTGAATTTTTAAATTTCTTAGGCTATTAAGCATTCTCGAGGTTATAAATTTTTTTTTCCACCTATGCACACCCATCGTTTCAATTTCTAAATTTTTACTTTAAATTAATTATTTTCATGAAATATTGTTATCAATGCTCTTAGTGAACCATTGCAATTTCTTATGCTTTGAGTATGTCAAGGGTTCTTAGTAATTTTTTTTTGTGGTCTGGGGACATTCACTTCACATTAGTCGTGTCAGGATTTCGATGTTAAACGATTATGAGGTGTCTGTTTCTGGGTGCCACGTTTGAATTGTATATAGATGTTTTTCACTAGTACTTATTTCTTATCCAAATGTTTTGTTCAATACTCATACGTGTGGTTATTGTGAGTAGTGTTTTTTTAGATATGCAATTTTTGAATTTATTATGTGTTACTCGTCTTAATTTTTTATTATTTAGTGGCACACGATTCTTTGATTATCCAATTATTTCTATTTGTCATTTTGTGTATGATGTCTTTGTGAATTGTTTGGGTGATCCATTCAAGAATTTTTTCTCTTCGTACTTGAACGTAGTTGTAGTTATTGATAGTTAATTTGTTTTTCCCTCACGGAATTGGGTAGGAACTTTGGAAATTGCTTTTAATTTTTTTAAATTTTTATTTTAAGTGATGAGAGGTGAGAGGAGTGGAGGGTTGGTGCCATGGAGTCTACGACGGAGGTCACATAGGGTCAAGTTTTTTTCTCTTTCAAAACAATTGTGGCTTCATGACTAATATGGTTTCCCTGGGAGACAAAGTTTTTATTCTACAGTTTAGCAGATTTCGTTGGAGATATGGAACCGCCGAACAACCAACAGCCAGAGCATTGTTGTCGCATCAAAGACGCAGGAATCTACAGGCATCACGGACGAGCCGCAGACTTCTTTGGCGGTGTGGACACAAAAGACCATTGAACTCTTTTCTAGCATTGATTAAATTTTTTGTGTGCTGTGAATTTGAAAGAGGGGAGGAGTGATGGGAGGTCGCCGGTCCCCAAAGTTACAACTGCAGTTTTTACATTTGCCCTGTTTACAGGAAACGGAATTTTGTGGAAGGAATGTGTTGTTTTGCCCCACCTCTGTAAACGAACTTTTAAGGGTGAATACGTTCTCACGCCCGCAAGGTTCATTAGACCCATAAATAATTGGGGTGCGTCGGAGGACTTTCCCGCGCTTAAAAACGTCATTGACCGTTGCGCGGTAACCTTGCGCTGACTCCGGACCAATCAAAAGAAATTAAGCGGACGAGGTAAAGAGTCCGCTCTAGGATTTAGGAGAAAACAGGCGCCAAATAAAAACGGGATGCACCCCGATTTTCGACTCACTCTCTCACACATTCACACTTGAGACTTTGAGCTACAATCCCAATCCAGGCCTTGAACTGGACTCCGCGGGACTCCGGGTGGCGACCATGATTCACTCCCTCTTTTCCATCCTCCCTCTTTCAAAGCTAAGTAGAATTTTGTTATAACCATTTGTACATTTACTTAAAATTAATCTTGTTAATCATTAAATAAATTAAATGTTAATTTGAAGAACGGCCTTTTAATTTAATGTACTGTTTTATTGTTTTTAGAGGATTTAGTGTTTAATTTTAACTTAAGCTATGATGCGATGTGACAGTCAACCTGGGTATTATAAAATGGGTAAAATGGAACTAATTAATCATTTAAGTTAAACTAGCGTCGCATCATTACTTCTATAGGATGGAAAAAATAACAATCATTTTATGTGGATTAAGGATATTTCCCGGGAATATTATGGACAAAAGTAAAGTGGTCTTGATTTTCGTAATAAATAGGGGTTTTTAAGTATAGACAGCAACAGTAAATAATGAATGACAACGGAAGAACAATATTTATTTAAAGTGGGGCAAATAATTCTTCAGTTTATTTTTATAAAACCCCCTTTAAACAGAAGGGGCAATATATAATAATAATCAGCGTTTTAGGATTTAGTGAGTATAGGCAAAGAGAGATTAAAAAAAAAATTTTTTTTTTAAATAAACTAGGTACTTTTTTTAATCTCAGAAATATACTATACTTTTTTTGTAAAAATTCGTTAGGAAAAGGGCGTTTTAATTTACGTACAACATTTAAACGCCCTTTAGTCAAGGTATCAGATCATGGCAGACATGTCACGAGTTCGAGCCCAGTACCACTAAAGACCCGTCGTGTAGGGCAGCGATGCACGTTAAATCTGTCAAGAGCTCAAACATCCTCCCGTTGGTGTGGTGTGGTAGTTAGAAGAGGGAGTGCCAGCTCAGGTGTCGTCCTCGTCACTTGACCATGGTTCAAAATTACGAGGTCCGTCGCCAAAAGCTCCCGTGTAGCTTAACACACAGTGCGACGTTAATATTCACTCACGCACTTAAATGCTCTTCATTCAGATTCGAAACTAGGTTTGAGAATGCTTTGACTATGGTAATTAACACAGTAGGCAATAAACACAAATTGTCATATTGATAAAAAAAATGTCATATTACTAGAGGAACTGATCGAAATGGGCAGTAATTGAGATCTTAAAGTAAAGTTTAAAAACGGATGTCAGCAATTTTTTCATTAAAAAGACATGCCTGCTGTTTATCCCGAATTATGGAGTATTTATTTGCTTTTCCAAGTGAAAAGGAGTTTCAGTGCGGATGCTAAGCTCTAAAATAAAAGAAAGAAAAAGACTCTAAAAACCGAGGAGATTTCGGGTTACACCTGACGAGATGGATGCCAAATGTTGAAAATTAGTTATTGAAGCACCAGGTTCATATTTCACTTAAAAAAATTTGCTCAATTTGTATCAACTAAATTTTAATTTCATTATCATGTGTTTCTTAAGTTTTAACCACTATACTTCCCTACAGTTAGACATTTAAATCTTCTAAAGTAAGAAGTTCTATAACAGCAGTCAAAAAGACGCGTTTAAGTTGATAATTTACAAAAGTTCTATATTAGGTAAGCAGGGGTGACCCCCAAACCAAGAAATATGGTAAAGGGTCTATGAGATGAAAAGTTTGAAAACATCTGGTTTTATCGTAACAAATATGTGTTTTATTTTCTGCTTCGACCCATTGGTGGGAACTTCTAAATCGTGAAATTAAAACGAAATTTACCTTAAAAAGTTTAAGTCAGACCAAATGGTCTTGTCTTTACGACGCTGTTGAAGCCTTAAAAGATAATTATGGTAATATTAATATTCTTAAGACATTTAGTGACAATGAAATGAGAAAATTGATTTTAGAAAAAAGGCAATAAATTTATTTACTAAACTAACAAAACTTGAAACTGCCATTTTAATTATATTTTGGGAAGAAATTTTACAAAGATTTAATTCAGTTAACAAAAAATTACAGGCTCCTGGTTTGGACATCTATGAAGGGAATAAGTTAATTATGTCATTTAAAACGTTCATAAGCAATGTAGGATATGAATCACTAAAAGAGTATCAAGACGCAGCCAAAAAATTAAGTCCTAGTATAGAAACAGAATATAGCGATGTGAACAAGAGACAGGTTATTTCAAAATTTGCAGATAAATCCACAGAAAAAGCTGTGTATGGGATAGAAAAATTTAAAAGAGACACGCTTATTGTATGTGTGTTGCATTAGGGGCAAGCTAATTCTTCATTTAAATAGAAGAATATAGTAAGAAATTAAAATTTTTGATGGATTTGCAAGATCAAAGTAAGAAGAACGTCGACCTGGAGAATGCACGCGCTATTATTGTTTACTAATCAGATGACGTAGACCAACATTTAGTAAATGAAGGTGTGTGTGTGTGTTCAATTCAAAACTTATCTAAAACAAACTGAGCTAGAGTCCTATACTTGTAGTGATATGTTCAACGTAATTTTTAAAAAGAAACTTGTTGATGTTTTTCCAACTTTGTATACCATTTTTCTAACGCTCCCTATTACTAGTTGTGATGTGGAGCGTGTGTTCTCTAAAATGTTCTACATAGAAAACAAATAAGGAACAATAATAAATACTAGGCTTAATTATTTAATACTTCTTTGTATATTAATACTGATCTCACCAAAGACTTGAAATGTGATAGGCAAATAAAAGAATTTGCAGCACTATAGCGTAAATTTTTTTTTTTTTTGTAAATTATGTAATTGTTTGAAATTTAAAAAAAACAACCTTAAATTTCGAATATTTTTCAAATTTTCCCACTCAAAACTTTTTTTTTTAAGAAAATGACAAAAACTTTAATTATTTAGGGGGACCCTCAGATATTGTTAGCTCAGGGACCCCAAAAGTCATGGTCCGGCCCTGGCGTAGGTACTTAATTAAACAGAAAAGATAGATAACAATAATAAAAATGCTTGCAACTTGCCTCTTGTAGAGTTTGAACGCTAAAGAGTGCACGTGACGTCAGAAGCCCGGCACTCCCTAGCACTGCCGTGGAGAGAGGAGGGAAATAAAGGGAGTGGCCTTAACCGAAAACAAACTTTTGCAAATGCTGACTCGTTCATTTCATTATTTCACTAAAACAGTTCGAGGATTTAATTAATTCACTTACTTATACAGGGAAAGACATCAAAGAGACGTTATTTTAACATCGTGCGTGAATTGGCCATTTCCTTTAAGGATAAAAAAAAGTATTTTTTTTAACTGAAACTATATGTACAAGAAATTAATAACTGATGTACAAAAAGCCAAAATGACTAATAAAAAGGAACCCAGGGCCTATTGTTTGCTGAACAGCTATGATGGGATGTTTGGTGAAAATAAAAGTTAACTCATGTAACCTGTTAAAGAAGGCGTCAGTACTATACAGAATGGTTCCCAACAGCCTATCGGTGGATCTAATGGTATCGGGCGACGCAAGGAGTATGAATTTATTTCTATTTTATTTACTTGAGTGTATTTCTCTAGTGTTTATTTGACTTTCCACGGAAATCACTTTATATTTCATGTAAAATCACATTATATTCATTTTTTGGAGTAACTAAATTTTATTCTGAAGGCATGTTTAAATACAATTAAATTATTAAATCAAAACATTTAAAAATATAAACAACGTGCCACCCTCAGCAGGCCGCAGTAAAATTATGAAACGTTGACCGGTCCACGGGGATAAAAGGTTGTGAAGCACTTCTATACATTATTACATCACGGATTCTGAGTTATTTTAAGTACTTCCTGAAGCTCATTTGGCTATTGGACATGGAGGACGTTATAGAATTTTGAAAGAACTTTCAACCAAATACAAAAACGTTATATGATATGAAATTGAACCGTACATCCACTTTGTGAACCTTGACAGAAAAAACAAAAAATTATTTTAAAAAGAGGTATTATTGTGTGAAATTTAAGATTTTTTTCTAAATGTCAATATATTGGCACCTGTAACGAGTGAGAAAAATGGTTTCTATCGAATTGGAACTTCAGAAGAAATTTTAAAACGAGTATATACGAAATCACAATTTACTTTATGCCCTAAGAACTTGCTTAGAATTAAAGGTATTCCTGACCATAAAAGTTTTTCCACATCTGTCAGTTACAATTACTCATTCCAATGGAAGCGGCGAAGGATTCGTCAAATGTGTTTATTTTTAGTTTGTTTTTGTTTCATTGATAGACCAGCTACGCTTATTTCTTTTTTTTTTTTTATTCAACTACACAACATATACAGTCAACCCTCTTATAACGCGGTGAGTGCGTACCGCGCGTTATATGGAAACCACGCTTTAAGAAACTCGGATTTAACTATACAAACCAGGCTAATTCGTAGCGCGTTTTATGGAAACCGTCTACAGCGTTATATGAAAACCGCGCTATAAGAAACTCAGAATTAGTATAAATCACATTATTTGTACCGCGTTATATGGAGACTACTAAATACAAAAGACGAGATTAACTCCTCCGGCGTTACTGATTTAATATAGGAGTGCAACGCGCCAAGCACTTTTTGGCGTGATTCCTTAATCATTTTGTTTTGTCTACGCCATGCCTCAGTGCGCGCTCCGCTTTTAATTTATTCCACGATCAGTGTAATCACTACTTTTTTTTAGTTCATAATAAAACTAGATTTGGAAGGGAGAGGTGGTGGCAAGATTTTAACGTAAAATAAATACAACAGAAATAATAATTAATGTATTACACTTCCAGATGTAAATTATTTACACTATTTTAAGCATTCATTACACAAAATTTGAAACAATGTGTTACTTTTGCTGAGCAGAGATCCCGCGGAAAAAAAAAACTAACACTAATATAGGTTATCCCTGTGGGAAAGAACTGATGGGACGTTGTTAAACGGAAACCTCGCTGTATGAGTACCGCGTTATAGGAGGGCTGTCGCAATTTCAGCTCCGCGTTATATAGAAACCGCGTTCTGCGAGTACCGCGTTATAGGAGGGTTGACTGTATATGCTATTTACAAGCGCAGCAAATTTTAATTATTTTTTTATTGTGAGCTTCGAGTTTTAGAGTCATATATTAATGCTCACGTGTGAGTATTAAAAGACAAATTTTCTCGTCCATCTCGTTCCATAGAAAGTTCTCATCTGCCGGCACAGCGCGGCAAGGAAGAATATTTCCATTTGTACGCATGACGTTGGCGCGCATGCGCCAACATCCCGACCGGCCTTGCACTGTCCACATGCAAGAACTTACAAATAACATAATTAGCACGATATATATGTGGGAGACAACAAGGGCCAAGACGTTTGTCTTACTTCACATTTATTTTAAAATTAAACAAAAATTAATTAAAAAGGTAGCTATTTTAACAGATAAGTTTGACGATGATATGCAGAAGGTAACGCCTGCTCACGCACCTCTCTCGTTCTCTCCGCTGCTTCTCTCTTAAAAGTTTTGGTTCTACTTTCACTAGTTCAAAAGTTTCCACAGTTTCAGTTCTCATTAGCTGCGCCTGCGCGCAAAGACTGCTCGGCTTTGGCTGCTACAATCGGCCAGCCTGACTGTACGCTATCCGCAGCGGTATGTCCCTTTTTCCTTTTTCATCGAGACCAGAGGAGAATCTGAAACATACAAAAAAAAAGACGGAACAGACAAGGACTATACGACAAATACACAAAGGTTTAAAATATCATAATTCTGCTGAACTGAACAGTTTCTCCATCATGTGAAGGCACCTCTTCGACATCCGGAAGGTTCCACAGGAAAACATTGTGTTTCACAGGCATGAGAACGTCTTTTTTAATGAGTTGACCTTTGGTTGAACGCATCGATATTTTCCTCTGTAGAGTTCTGGACGTCTGTTCAAAACGATTTCTCTTTTTCCTCCGTTTCCACTGCCAAGGTTCAAAGATTTTCCGGAGCATTGTAAACAGACGATGTTTACTCTTCATAGGTAAAGGGTTGGGTTGCTGGGAGTTGAAGTCCACGGAACTCGTTTTCATGGCACCATTTACTTTCTTACACAATACTATATCAGAACATTTTTCTCTTATAATACTCAATTTTAACGTAGTACTCTTAATTTTATTATATTTATAATCCTTAATTAGAGAACTCAAATCATTTCTAGTATTAAAGTTTTTAACATGTGGCAAATCATAACTAGAGTTTTCTATCACATTTGAAACAGAAACATTTGAATTAAAATGAACACCCAGAGAGGGTCCACTTTCACTCAATAAAACATCGCTCTTTGCGTGGCCTAGTTTCTTTATTTCAGAATATACACTGGGATGAATAATAAATTCTTCGGTCAAGGTCGGTGATATTGCCGTCCGAACACTTAGACCGGAAGAGTGTTGATTAAGAGAAATATTTATGGGTTTAACTTCTACCATTCGCTGTTCGCCAAAACATGAACTTAATGTTATTTCTTCGGAAGGTGTTTGCACTCTAATTAGTGAGGAATTTAAAACTGGGATCTGGCAACCTGAATCAATCAAGGCTGTTACGGGCTGATTTTCTACAAAAATGCTTACGTATTGAAGATTTGCGATCTCACCGCTATTTTGTTTTTCGCTCTCGACTTTCAAAAAGTATTCACGTTTATTCTATTATGGATGTGGGATTCTTTAGGCTTAAAAACGCTCTGGCAATCTCTTGCGTAATGAGATGAATCACCGCATATAAAGCAATTTTTATTTTCTCTTTCAAGATATTGGGGATAGTTCTCTTTAATCTTTGGTTTAAAGTTTTGTGATCCATTTTTAAAGGGGTCTTGGGTATATCCATAAGTAATAGGAATTTCTTTTTTATGTGATCCGCTTCTAGATGAAATATAAATATCGCACTCTTTAGCTAAATCAATAGGCCTAAACCAATCTTCTGCTTCTCGAATGCTAATATGAGTTGCAGTTTCCTTATTTAAAGTTTCAAATAATTTATCAGAAATTATAAGACCACATAGAGATTCAAAGGAATTAACTTAACGAACAATAATATTGGAAGTTTGCCGTCAATCTTGCAACAAATTGGATGTATGTCTCGCCTGATGATTTTTACAGCATTTTTAAATGAGTTTAAACACTCGCGAGGGGTTAATTGGAATTCTCTGAGTACTATAGATTTTAGTTTTTCATAGTCATTTAATTCCTCTTTCTTTAATATACAGTAAGACGTTATGAGCTCTTTCGCCCAGAAGATTTATTAAAATTTCAGATTTATATTCGTCATTTATTTTCTTGGTTAAAAATGCGCGTTCTAATGATTGGAAGAACAGATTAAAATTTTCAGATCTGGTGGGAACAGGAAGAGATAAAGTTCTAATACTGTTTATCATATTTTCTATGTTAGTTTCGAACTGTTTATCTTCGACTTTAGCTGCAGGATTTAAAACTTAATGCTTTATTTTTAGCCGTTTGAAGTTCGATTTCATTTTCTAATTTTGCTAACTGAAGTTTCGCGAGCTCAATTTTCTGTTTTTCTAAAGTTACCTGTCTTTCGTTTCGCGATACTCTCTCATCTATACAGTTTTGAATTAAAGTTTTAACGAAATCTGGATCACTTTCAAATGTACTACTGTTCTCAATTTTAGTCTTTAGTTTAGCTATGGTGTCCGTACTCTCCACAGTACCGTCTAGATCCTCAACAACTCTTATGATATCCTCTTTAAGAGCGTTTTTATACATTTTAGAAAAATATGGAAAGATCCTACCTTTTTTTTTCTGGCTCCCTTGTTGCTCGCACGTACGATGTATCCAATATTTGATGAAAACGTTGATTCCACTGTGATTTCACCTCTTCGCAGGTAATATAGTTGAAATTGTTCGAATTGACACCTCTTCGCAGGTTATATGTGAGTGGTTCCAACCTTTACACTGGCGGAATTTTCGTCGATGGGTTCCAACCTCTACACAGGCGGAATATTTGTCGATGGTTCGTTGAAAAATACACCTCTACACAGGTTATTTTATTCAACAGTTCCAACCTCTACACAGGTTGAACGAAGTTTCCAAATCCCGGCCTCTACACAGGCGGAGTATTCATGCTGAGTTCAAACCTCTACACAGGTTGAACGAAGTTTCCAAAAAATGGCGGAGCGTCTCCTTCACGGACGCTTTTGTTCATTGTCCAGACTTTGGTTCAAAATCGAAATTTTATCGATCGCGGCCGAGCCCCCATAATTTGTGGGAGACAACAAGGGGTCCAAGACGTTTGTCTTACTTCACATTTATTTTAAAATTAAACAAAAATTAATTAAAAAGGTATCTATTTTAACAGATAAGTTTGACGATGATATGCAGAAGGTAACGCCTGCTCGCGCACCTCTCTCGTTCTCTCCGCTGCTTCTCTCTTAAAAGTTTTGGTTCTACTTTCACTAGTTCAAAAGTTTCCAGTTTCAGTTCTCATTAGCTGCGCCTGCGCGAAGACTGCTCGGCTTTGGCTGCCACATATATAAATTTAGCACATAATTAAATACAGTGATTATAACAATTTAAATGTAATAATAAAGTTAAATCAATAATTTTACACAAATGAAATATAATATAGCTATGCATATACACACAATTTACTTAGTATCAATTGGGAGAACAGCTATTTTACTAATAGCTCTTTTAAATTCTCCTGATTGAGTTTTAACCTTGACAACTCTCACTTTTCCATCTGATCCATGATATACTTCTAGGATTCGACATAAAGGCCAAGTATTTATAGGTAAGAAATCCTCTTTGATTAAAACCATTTGACCTATCATTAGATCATTTTTTTCAGTTATCCATTTCTATCTAGCTTGCAGTGTATTCAAATAATCAGATTTCCATTTTTTCCATGTGCGTTGCACAACTTTGGTAATCTTTTCCCATCGACTGAGACGATTTTCCTTTACATCTAATAAATTTGGCTCAGGTATTGATGCTATAGGTCTCCCTATCAAAACATGACCAGAGGTCAAAACGTCGAATCTATCTGCGTCGCTACTGAGTGGGAGCGAATTTAATATTCCCTCTACCTGAATCATAATAGTTTCAAATTCTTCAAAGGTAAAGTGAAGATTTCCTATCGCTATTTTAAGATGGTGCTTCACAGATTTTAAGTCCTCCAAAGTGAGGGGACTTAGGAGGTATAAATTTCCAATCAATATTTTCTGACACGAAATATTTAGCTAAATTTTCATCCGGAAAATTAATTAATTTATGAAATTTCATTAATATTGAGTTTGCTCCCACGAAATTAGTAGCGTTATATGTGTAAATTTTGGAGCATTTACCCGTCTACTAGTAAAACGTTTAAGCGTTGCTATCAAAGCATCGGAAGTGAGATCCGATAATAACTCGAGATGGAAGGCTTTCGTAGAAAAACATATGCAAACGCAAATGCATATTTTATTTAGAGTTCCCTTTCTCCGATTTTTATATTTTACTAAAAAGGGACAGCATAAATCAAGTCCAGCTATTGTAAATGGGTTTAATATGTTTACTCTTTCACTGGGCAAATTACCCATAATTTGTGAAGAGAGAATGGGTCTGTTTTTGAAGCATGTCACACATTGATGAACGGTTTTACGAGCGATGCTACGACTTCTCAAAGGCCAAAATTTTTGTCGTACAGCATTTAACAATTCCTGTGGGCCAAAGTGAAAGAGTCTTGTAGGCAAGCTGTTAAAATAAAGTTTACTTAATTTTGAACCTTTTGGTACAATCGCAGGATGCTTATGAAGATATGGCACAGAAGCATTTTCTAATCTTCCACCTACGCGAACTATTCCTTCCCCATCTAGCAAATGGAAATAAATTAGAAATATTTACTACTTGGAATTTCTTTTTTATCAAACAAGGCTCTTTGAGCATGCTTAATCAATTTAATTTCTGACTCCTTGAATTCGGCTACAGTTAGAGGTCCAACATTCTTAGACTTATTCCTACAGTTGTAGTTGAATCTGAAAATATATTTAAAAAAGTATTAATAGCTTTGAAATAATTATTAGAAAGTTCTAAAAGTTCGCCAGGATGCTAGAGGAATCGCTATTCAGCTAGACAGTCTCCTCACTTCTCTCAGCTTCAGGCAATTTTTTCCTTTCTTGAATTACAGTCTCTTTCTCATGTTCTGTGAGGTATTCTACCCCAGGAACCACTTGCTGAAAGATTTAGGCAATTCAGAATTGGACAAAAATTCTGCACCTGTCCCCCACCTGGAATTTGACACCAGACAGTCAGCGCTCAGTTCACGAGAGAGGAAGTCTGCTGGTTTTTCCTTACCAGCCCAATGGTACCATGAGTGGGCATCTGTTAGGCTGGTTATTTCGTTGACTCGGTTAGCAACGAATTTTTTCCATCGGTTTTTGTTACCCTTTATCCAAAACAGAACTATTTTGGAATCAGTCCAGTGATATTGTAAACCAGATCTTTTAAGATTCACGATCTTTTTCACCTTAGATGCCAGACGAGCAGTGACTAGAGCTCCAAGTAATTCTAGTCTGGGCAGAGTTACACAGTTTAATGGTGCTACACGGCTTTTTGAAGTCACAAGTTTAACAGAAATTCCATTCCTTGACTTAGTTTTCAAATATATGGCTGCGCCGTATGCCTTTTTGCTGGCGTCGCAAAAGCTATGCAACTCAACATCATCTTCAAGCAAAGTAGAATCTAGAACTAGTCGAGGTATTTTTAGATTTCATAAGTGGGGTAGCTCCTCGCACCATTTTTTCCACTCCTTTTCAATATGTGTTGGCAAATGGTCGTCCCATTGAATTTCTTCTTTCCAGAGATCTTGAAGGAGGCATTTAATTCTAACGGCGGTAAAAGGAGAAATTAAACCTAATGGGTCAAAGATCTTTCCAACTGCTTGCAGTATGAAGCGTTTCGTATTTTTATCTAAGGAAACAAATTCCAATAGACTTTTAGAATCTGTAGTCAAGTAATCTTCATTAGTGTTCCATGATAGTCCTATGACCTTTGTTCCATTTGCTCCTAAACTTACAGTTTCATGTACAGGATGTACATTAAAATTTTCTTTCTTCCATTGCTCTATTAATTTAGCATCATTAGTAATCCATTTTCTGAGATCCATTCCAGGAGCTTCCATACTATCTTTTGCTCTTTGTGAAGCTTGAAGAGCTTCTTCAAATTCGTTACCACCGGAAATAAGATCGTCAACGTAGAAACTTCCATCTAAAAGATCTACAGTGTCAGGGAATTCATGTTTATATTTCTCAATATGATGCCTAATCGTGGCTGCCAGAAGAAATGGACTTGAACTAACACCAAAATTTACTCGATTAAAACGGTATACCTGTAGTTTAGGCTTTTCATGAACACACGGTTCGTCATCACTCCAGAGAAATTCGAACGGCATCTTTGTGTTCGTTAGCAAGACAAATTTGTAAGAAAGCTTGTTTAATATCAGAACAAAAGGCTATTGCATTCAATCGAAAATTAATTAATATGTCTAAGAGATTTGGATTTAAATTAATTCCTGGCCATAAACAATCATTTAATGAGAGTTCATTATTTTGATGACTTCCATAGTCAAATACAATTTTTGTTTTTGATGTTAAGCGACCTTCTTTTCTTACGGCCTGATGAGGTAAATAATATACAGGTCTTTTTAACTCGTTATCTGTAATTTCGGTTTTAACTTCTTCTATAATACCCTGTTCTGTGTAATCACGAATGATTTCACGGTATTGCTGATATAACTCCGATTCATGACCAAATCTTCTCCATAAATTTTGGAAACGTTGTTTAGCTAGTGGATAATTATCGGAAATTGATTATAGGATTTTCTAAGGGGAAGTTTTCGGCCTTTTTCGAATCCAATAGTTTCTTTAAAAATTTCTATAGCTTGATCCATTTCATAAAGAACTGGATCATCTCGTATCCCCAAACCCTCTAAATAAAAAAATAATTAATTTTAAAGTATTTTGAATAGAGTCATTTTTTGTTTACTAAAAAATACACTGTCCTTGTTTATTAATTTGACTTTCTTTAAGTTTACCACACGCAATACACCCAAATTCGCTTTCTTTGAAAAACAACTCTTCATTTACTTTATGCGTATTCTGTTTTAAAACTTTAAGAAATATATCAGCGCTAATCAAAGTGTGAACTTGGTTTGCTTCATAAAACGATTTGTCAGCTAAAGTTAAAAACTTTGGAATTTCCACATTGGAAATATCTAAACTAGAGGAGGGTGTAAATTCAGTTATTTTGTCTACAATCAAGAAATCTACTTGTTCAGCAAAACTGATATCTTCCTTTGAAATAATTGTTTTTAATTTCCATTTAATATTCTGGGATAATCCATTTAAACCGGATGCTGGTGTCTTTACTTTTTTCCTTTTTTATTCCTAAGCAATTACTCATTCTCTCTGCAAGTACACAAATATTGCTCGCAGAATCAGTATAGCTCTTAATTTTATTTTTTGATTATTTGCTCTGCGAACATATATTTCTGCTGTTGAAAACAGAATTTTTTTTTTATTTATCTGATCCGGCCATGTGTTATTACTTAACACTGATGCCGGATTATTCAGATTAGAATTCTTGTTAACTGTTTCACAACATTCTTTTTTCATTTCCGTTATCTAAGAGTTTTTTATTTTCTATTTATTAGAATTTCGAGTACAAATCAAATAACTGTGTGAATCACTGCATTTGCATCGATATTTGGAAAGACAATTAATTTGAATATGGCTGGATTTTAAGCACAAAGTTTGTGTTTGCGAATGAATTTTAGTCTTTCGTCAACACTGAATTTTAAAAAAGTAGGACATTTATATATTGGATGTTTTGACTTACACACTATACAATTTTTGTTTTTATTTTCGTTTTCTATTAAAGCTTTTGGCTTAGTATTGTTGGCATACATTTTATTTGGGTTCACTTTAAGATTTCTATCAAAAGACACAGACAGTAAAACGGATTCCCCTTGTTCTAAGAATTCAATAAATTCTTGAAATGTAGAAACGGTTTTGGATTTATGTAATAATTCAAAATTTCTTCTCAATTCTCTAGCAAGTTTCTCAACTAGAATATTAATAAGTAAAACATCGGATAATTTATTTTGCTCATATTTAAGTACTTTTAATGCTCGTAATTTTTTTTGAACTTAATCAATCATATTTCTAATTTCTGAGGAATTTTCATTTTGTATTTTTTCAAGCTTCAAAATATTTTGAATATGAATATTGATTATTAATCGTTCATTTTCGTATTTATTTTCTAAAAATTCATATAAGGAATCAAAATTATCACAAAATTACTGCATAAATAATTAACTTCATGAGTTAAACAAGATATGAGGTAGTATAGCTTCTGAGATTCACTCAGTAGTATGTTATTTGTGATCAGATCGTCAAATTGGATTCCTTCGTATTTTCCTGAGAACTCGGGTAAAACTAAAGGAGGTATTTTAGTTTTTATTTCGAAATTATCATTTGTTTTCATTACTGCCCCAGAACTTGATTTCTTAGAGGAATTAAGAATAGTTTCAATTCTTACCTCTAATGACTCAAGGCGGACTTCAAGAAGATGGAGATCTTCGTCGATGGCAGCTAATTCTACTTCTTTCACATTCGGAATGGCGTAATAGTTGTTGCGGAGTTCCTCCACATTTTTTTGCAGTGCTATCAAATTTCTTAGTTTTAATTTTATTTCAACCGCATCGGTTTCTTCGTTGGCACTTTTAATGAACGTTCCAATTCTGCTAATTTTACCTTTCAAGGTACTTTTTAATCTGTTTTGCATATCCGTAGTCCATTGATCGCTCCTGGCACGAGCGGAACCAGAATGTTTATTTTTAGTTTTTGTTTCATTGACGGACCAGCTACGTTTATTTCTTTTTTACCATTTTATTCAACCACACAATATATATATGCTATTTACAAGCGCAGCAAATTTTAAATCTTTTTTTTATTGTGAGCTTCGAGTATTAGAGTCTGAGCAGTAGCGCACATAGGAATTTTTCAAGGGGGGGGGATCCGGGGTCGAAAGTTCACCATTCTTGGATCATGCTCCTTTTGATTTTGTCGATTTTCGGGAACTAAACACAGTAAAAAACTAATTATTGAATAAATAATTAGCATTAATTATTAAAATTAATCATTAATAACAACAATACTTAATTAAATTTTACGTACTATATACTTAGAAATATAATCAATCGGAAAAAAATCAAGGGCTCCCCCCCCTTGTGTGCGCCACTGCGTCTGAGTATTAAAAAAAATTTTCTCGTCTAGCACTTTCTACAGAAAGTTCTCATCTGCCGGTTCAGCGCGGCAAGGAAGAATATTTGCATTTGTGCGCATGCGCCAACAGTATGTATAAAACAAAGTAGCAAAATAAAAATGGTCTTGGCGTGAAAAATGTAATGAAATGTAATTTAAAATGCCATTCAAGCCTACAATGTTGCAATAAGTAGATTAATTTTAAATTTTTATTTTTTATTAGAAAATTTTGTTTTCGTAAATAAGAAAGACATGAATTTTGTTTGGTCCAACTTTCTTTTTCCTTTACGTACTTTGAATAATTTTTTAATGACACTCTCACTACTTTGTCAGAATAACATTTGCTTTTTTTAAAAATGTACGTTATTGATATCGTAATCTTATTATGACCTTATTTCATACTTTGCCTAAACAGTTTTAGTCATTCTATAGAATGCCTAAACATTCTACACATTGCCTAGGCAAAGTATGAAATAGTTCTCTTATTTCATACTTTGCCTAAAAACATCCGGCATTCTATAGAATGCCGGCATTTCATAATTTGCCGGTAACATAGAGATGGAATTAAAAAGAATCGGTCAAGGGCTGTGAGGGACAGTCCGGACCCTTCCTTGTGTGCGCCACTGACATTGGGTGGACCGCAACAGATTGAAAAATTTAGAAGTAGATCGCGCCCGGGAAAAGTCCGACCACCACTGTCTTAGATAATATTAACCCTATTAGATATTTTCGTAAAGCAACTTTCACAAAAATCATTTTTCAGATGCCTTTGTAACATACCGGTCTACTCAGTGCCGCTGATAAGCCAGAAAACCTTTTCTATTGCGGTAGTGTCGGCTTTGCCACGAATTTTGCTACCAAGTAAAGGACGTGTGTAAAGAGTAGACATTAATCGACAATGGGCTTATACACTGAGCACTAATATTCAATTTTTTTTTCTTTATTAAACTATGCTAATAACTATTTAAAATTAAGTGTATTTATACTCATGGACAAAAAAAATTAACGCACCAAGAAATAATTGCGGGATTGTAACGGAACTTGGCATGAAGGTACATGCCGGGGAGATATCCAAATGATTAGAAATGTAGCGTGATTGTGCGTTTCATATAGCCGGTAGAAAGCGTTTAACGTCTTTCTCCGTGGAGTATAAAACAGGTAACAAAAGCTTGTGTGAGTGTGCTGAATCGTTTACAAAGGAAGAGCTGAGGTAGACAGGCTATTACTCCGTTTTCGAAGACAATATGAGCAACTGCCGCAGTTTGAGAGGAGGAGAATCATCGGCATGATGGAAGCTGGGTGGTCAGCTAGGCCAGTAGCTCATCAATTAGTCTGCTCTGATTGTGTTGTGAGGAGATGTTGGGACCAGTGGATCCAAGAGATGTCATTTACCCGAAGACCAGGCTCAGCACGCCTTCGACAGACCATTCCTCGAGAAGACCGCCACATTGTACGAAATGCACGCGTACAGCCAACTGCTTCATCGGCCGCCATCCAGGCACAGGTAGAACCGTCATTAGGGGCCCCTGTGTCTTCTCAAACCATACGAAGACGCCTGGCTGAAGGACATTTGGGATCGCGGTGCCCATTACGTGTGATGCCATTGACGCCCACCCAACGATGCCTCCGTTTCGAGTGGTGCCGTGCACGAGGAAACTGGACTGTAGCGGAATGGAGCCAGGTCGTGATTAGCGACGAATCCAGATTCAATCTCAGCAGTGATGACAATCGTGTTCGTGTGAGGAGACCCCGTGGGGAACGCCTCAATCCTGCCTTTGCTTTACAGCGACACGTCACTCTCACAGCTGGTGTGATGGTATGGGGTGTCATTGTCTACAATACACGGTCACCCCTAGTATTAATCCGAGGCACCATGACAGCCGAGTGGTATGTCCTTGACATCCTGCAACCACATGGGTTGCCACTCATGCAATGGCTCCCATGAGCCATTTTTCTACAAGACAATGCCCTGCCCTAGACAGCAAGGTTGTCACAAGACGGTCTCCACTCGGTTACTACTATTCGTTGCCCTGCCCGATCCCCATATTTGTCTCCAGTCGAGCATATCTAGGATCATTTTAGACGGCTTAGAGTTGGGCATCTCATGAGTTTGAACGAACTAGAGCAGGGGTGGGCAGACTTTTCCGGGCTATGGTTTACTTATAATATTTTCAAAGTGTCGCGGTCCACCCAGTTACATAGGAGTCATGAACTAAAGGAAGAGTCTACAATGTTTATTATTAAAGATGTTTGTCGGCACAAAATAAAATTAAACTTAAGAGCTAAAGTATCACATGAATATCAAAACACTTCAGCGGTGTTTATTGCTTGCTTCCATATGCATAGCATGACCAATTGGTCAAAAAAGCTATTACTATTTTTCCTTCCTTTGAAAAAAAAAAGTTTATTGCTTTCCTTTCTTCAGCAAATCCATGTTCTCATCATTATAGCAAAATAGTAGAAAAATATAGCTATAAAAGTTTTTAAAAAGAAAATGAAAATTCAAACTACCATATTTATAAATTGGAATATAAGCCGCACTTTTTTCTAATATTTTTGATACTAAAAATCGAGTGCGGCTTCGAATCGAAGAAGGAAAAATTCATTGGAGGGGGGAAATTGAGCTTGATACTGACGGTTAAAACAAATAAATTCCGGCAATTATTTAAAAATTATTAATACATTTAATATATTATTATAAAATTAATTAATTATACATTTCTTATTAGTCCTCATTTAATTTTTTTTTAAAGTTTTGTAAATATCGGATTTTGATAAATTGTATTTAACACTGCTTTTTATTTTTTCACAAAAACATGTGGAGAGTTTGAGGTGAAGCTTAAATTAAAACAAATACGGTAATTGCTATTAACAGATAGGTAATATTTTGAAGATCGTGTCTCCTTTGGTGGTATTACGTCATTCAAAATAAAAGCATTCACTTCATAAGCTCTCTCATTAGATATCTTTGATCCAATAACTAAATCAAAAGGCATTTTGTTTGATTTGCAGAAGCACATACAGTCCTGCGATAAGGGTTTTTTTGCTACGTGTTCTTTTTAAACCTTAAGTACTACTCTCACAGAGACAAAACAACTCAAACCTAGAATCTAACACAATACTAGGTGATTAAAAAATTCATCACTGTTATTATTATCGAAATTGAAAAAAGGAAGACACTATTCACTCTTTATCGAGGCAGCAAAAATATTTGCTGATCATCCGTTTGGCCTTCGAATTTGCTGGCATCGTTAGAGTTCCCTCTCCCACTTATATATATATATATATATATATATATATATATATATATATATATATATATATATATATATATATATATATATATATATATATGGCATGCAGCCAAAACCAAGCAGTCTTCGCGCGCAGGCGCAGTGAATTAAAACTGAAACTTGAACTAGTGGAAGAAAAACAAAAACTCTTGGACATTAGAGCAGGGAAAGAGAGAAGCAGAAAAGGAGAACGCGAGAGGTGCGCGAGCAGGCGTTACCTTCTGCATATCATCGTCAAACTTATCTGTTAGAAAAACTAAAACTACCTTTTTAATTAATTTTTGTTTAATGTTAAATAAACCATAAGAAAGAGAAACGTATTGGACCCCTTGTTGTCTCCCACAAATTATGGGGGCTCGGCCGCGATCGATAAAATTTCGATTTTGAACCAAAGTCTGGACAATGAACAACAGCGTCCGTGAAGGAGACGCTCCGCCATTTTTCGGAAACTTCGTTCAACCTGTGTAGAGGTTGAATTTTTCAACTTCATTCCGCCTGTGTAGAGGTCGGAACAAAATAACAAAAAATAACCTGTGTAGAGGTGTATTTTTTCGAACTATCGACAAATATTCCGCCTGTGTAGAGGTCGGAACAAATAACAAAATAACCTGTGTAGAGGTGTATTTTTCAACGAACCATCGACAAATATTCCGCCTGTGTAGAGGTTGGAAAACCCATCGACGAAAATTCCGCCTGTGTAGAGGTTGGAACCACTCACAAACACCTGCGAAGAGGTGTCAATTCGAACAATTTCAAGAACTATTTTTCATCTAACGATATAACCTGCGAAGAGGTGAAATCAGTGGAATCAACGTTTTTATTGGATACATCGTACGTGCGAGCAACAAGGAGCCAGAAAAAAAAAAAAAGGTAGGATCTTTCTAAGTTTTTCTAAAATGTATAAAAACGCTCTTAAAGAGGATCTCATAAGAGTTGTTGAGGAGCTAGACGGCACTGTGGAGAGTGCTGACACTATAGTTAAACTAAAGACTAAAATTGAGAACAGTAGTACATTTGAAAGTGATCCAGATTTCGTTAAAAACTTTTAATTCAAAACTGTATAGATGAGAGAGTATCGCAAAAACGAAAGAGAGGTAACTTCAGAACAAAAAGTTGAGCTCGCGAAACTTCAGTTAGCAAAATTAGAAAAAGAAATCGAACTTCAATTGGCTAAAAATAAAGCATTAAGTTTAAATCCTGCAGCTAAAGTCGAAGATAAACAGTTCGAAACTAACATAGAAAATATGATAAAAGTATAAAAAACTTTATCTCTTCCTGTTCCCACCAGATCTGAAAATTTTAATCTGTTCTTCCAATCATTAGAACGCGCATTTTTAACCAAGAAAATAAATGACGAATATAAATCTGAAATTTTAATAAATCTTCTGGGCGAAAGAGCTCATAACGTCTTACTGTATATTAAAGAAGAGGAATTAAATGACTATGAAAAACTAAAATCTATAGTACTCAGAGAATTCCAATTAACCCCTCGCGAGTGTTTAAACTCATTTAAAAATGCTGTAAAATCATCAGGCGAGACATACATCCAATTTGCTGCAAGATTGACGGCAAACTTCCAATATTATTGTTCGTTAAGAAAGTTAATTCCTTTGAATCTCTATGTGATCTTATAATTTCTGATAAATTATTTGAAACTTTAAATAAGGAAACTGCAACTCATATTGGCATTCGAGAAGCAGAAGATTGGTTTAGGCCTATTGATTTAGCTAAAGAGTGTGATATTTATATTTCATCTAGAAGCGGATCGCATAAAGAAATTCCTATTACTTATGGATATATCCAAGACCCCTTTAAAAATAAATCACAAAACTTTAAAACAAAGATTAAAGAGAACTATCCCCAATATCATGAAAGAGAAAAATAAAAATTGCTTTATATGCGGTGATTCATCTCATTGCGCAAGAGACTGTGAGAAGCGTTTTAAACCTAAAGAATCTAATGATCACATCCATAATAAAATAAACGTGAATACTTTGAAAGTCGAGAGCGAAAAACAAAATAGCGATGAATGCGCAAATCCTCAATACGTAAACATTTTTGTGGAAAATCGGCCCGTAACAGCATTGATCGATTCAGGTTGCCAGATCCCAGTTTTAAATTCCTCACTAATTAGAGTGCAAACACCTTCCGAAGAGATCATAACATTAAGTTCATGTTTTGGCGAACAGCGTATGGTAGAAGTTAAACCCATAAATATTTCTCTTAATCAACACTCTCCTAGCTTAAGTGTGAGAACGGCAATATCACCGACCTTGACCGAAGAACTTATTATACATCCCAGTATATATTCTGAAATAGAGAAACTAGGCCACGCAAAGAGCGATGTTTTATTAAGTGAAAGTGAATCCCTCTTTTGAGTGCAGATTTGGGTGTTCAGTTTAATTCAAGTGTTTCTTTTCCAAATGTTTCTGTTTCAAATGTGATAGAAAACTCTAGTTATGATTTATCACATGTTAAAAACTTTGATACTAGAAATGATTCGAGTTCTCTAATTAAGGATTATAAATGTAATAAAAATAAGAGTACTAAGTTAAAATTGAGTATTGTAAGAGAAAAATGTTCTGATATAGTATTGTGTAAGAAAGCCAATGGTGCCATGAAAACGAGTTCCGTGGAATTTATCTCCCGCTCACCTAACCCTTTACCTATGAAGAGTAAACATCGACGGTTTGTGTTGCTCCGGAAAATCTTTGAGCCTTGGCAGTGGAAACGAAGGAAAAAGAGAAATCGTTTTGAACAGACGTCCAGAACTCTACAGAGGAAAATATCGATGCGTTCAACCAAAGATCAACTTGTTAAAAAAGACGTTCTTATGCCTGTGAAACACAATGTTTTCCTGTGGAACCTTCCGGATGTCGAAGAGGTGCCTTCACATGATGGAGAAACTGTCTAGTTCAACAAAATTTTGATATGTTAAATCTTTGTATATTTGTCGTATAGTCCTTGTCTGTTCCGTTTTTTTTTGTATGTTTCAGATTCTCCTCTGGTCTCCATGGACGTACCGCTGCGGACAGCGTACAGTCAGGCTGGCCGTTATGGCATGCAGCCAAAACCAAGCAGTCTTCGCGCGCAGGCGCAGTGAATTAAAACTGAAACTTGAACTAGTGGAAGAAAAACAAAAACTCTTGGACATTAGAGCAGGGAAAGAGAGAAGCAGAAAAGGAGAACGCGAGAGGTGCGCGAGCAGGCGTTACCTTCTGCATATCATCGTCAAACTTATCTGTTAGAAAAACTAAAACTACCTTTTTAATTAATTTTTGTTTAATGTTAAATAAACCATAAGAAAGAGAAACGTATTGGACCCCTTGTTGTCTCAAACACACACACACACACACACACACACATATATATATATATATATATATATATATATATATATATATATATATATATATATATGTCTTCATCTTCATTTAGCGAACTCGTAAATAAACTATTTCTGTTAAGCTTTTTTATTTCATGTAAAAGTATTAAGATATTTGGAAAAGTACAAAGGGTATTTTAAAGGATTATTTGGGCAAGATTTATATTTGAGTCTTCTCAAATATATGTAACACACACAATGAAAAATGTTTTACAAAATTCTTTTTAGAACTGACACTTAAAAAATAGTCTACTTACAATTCAGCTATTATATGAAGAATAATATTTGGGGAAAAATTAACTCGTTGCCAAGAGCTCGTTACTCAGCTAGTCATAATTACGGAATATGTGTATTATCTACATATATATCATTACAATAAAGAAAACTTAACTCTTTTTAAGCCATATTTAAAGTAAATGCAAGATACAAACATTTGCACAATAGCCACAAATATAATATAATTAAATAATGCACTAACTATCAAACTATTCAAAATACACAAATAAGTCATTTTTACCTTAAGGTATCCGACTACGTTCGAACAGTGATTTTGTAAAAGCCTATAAAATGGATAATATTATATTTGGCGTCACTTAGATTAGAAAAGGTATATAAAATTGTTTTAAAAAAAAATATTATTACAATAAAAAAATTATTTAAGTACAATATTTTGACAAAAATGAACATAGAATGACCAATTTTTAAAGAATTCCTTTGTGAAAATGCTTCTATTATAATAATATTTTGCCTGTATATAGCCTCAGACCTCTACAGAGGCTGAACTAGAATTTTTAAATATATAACTTAGAAGTGGGTTTATCCATATTTTACGACAACAGAGGGGAGCAATTTTAAGAAAAAAAACGCCAATAATTATTTCAATTGGTGGTATATATATAACTCTGAAAATACTAATGTTGAATTTTTCAAAAATCCTAGTTCAGACTCTCTGGAGAAGTCTTTACTTTATATAAGCAAAATATTATTATTTTAGAAGTATTTTTTATAAAAGGAGAACATTTTGAAAAAGATTATTCGAAGTTAATTTTTGCCAAAATATTGTATTTAACTAATTTTTTTGTCAAAATATCCTTTAAAACAACTTTATAAATGTATTCTAATCTAAGTGACACTAAATATCATGAAAATTATCCATTTATGCGCTTTTTCAAAATCACGGTTCCGAACGCGTAGTCGGATACCTTAAGTTAGCTCTAACAGTTATAGTTAGTAGAGAACTTAGTCTGCATACTGTCCGCCAGACTTGAATATCGTGGTGTATAGATACTGACTCACAATCTTGCACTGAATTCTAAGTGGTCGTCTGTGACGGGACCGTTATGTATTCTTAATTATACTCATCGTTGAAAATACTGGATTCCAAATTCTGGCAGGTAGAGCCAAAGAACGATGTTAAATAAAAATGCAACTTTTTTTTTAAGAAATTAGATAGTCCTAATTGGATTTAAATTAGATAATCCCATTGCATCGTCCGTTCGTTGTCAAATGCTGGTTCGTGTTTTAACTAAAACGTTGCGACTTTTGGACTGTAAATTGGTTTATTACGAGATGGTGCTTTTCGCACGCTGTTCCAAGATGGAAGCTACAACAACAACTGAAGCGGAGGGTTACATCAAAACATTGGTGGAGGTGCTCAGTCGGCGGATGGCATTCGCGACAAAAAATAGATACAATTACGGACTGAACATCCTCCCCCGTTGAATTACATTCAATCAATATACAGAATCACATAAATCAAAGAAGATATAAAACATAATAAACAAATAATGCTTTACATAAATCAAGGAAGAAACAATTTCACAAATTACATATTAATTGTCCAAGGGCAGAACACACACCTTCCCAATGCTGCGTTTAATATTGCCCTTATTAGTTTTTATTTCCACTACGCGAACCTTCCCATCCGTACCAGGAACTAGCTTGGTAATGCGACCTAAGCTCCATTTATTTACAGGAAGGTTATCATCCTTTATTAGGACCATTGTATTTAATTTCACGTTATCTTTGTGAAATTGCCATTTGTTTCGTTGCTGTAAATTGTTTAAATAATCGCGAGACCATTTTGTCCAAATATGTTGAACTATTTTTGTTAATTTTTGCCACCGAGAAAGTGTGTTTTCTGTCTTGTCTAACAAATTAGGTTCAGAAATGGAAGTAATGGGTCTTCCAATCAAGAAATGGCCTGGAGTAAGCACTTCCAAGTCGTCAATATCTTCTGACAAAGGAGTGATTGGTCTAGAATTCAGAATTCCTTCAATCTGTGTTATTATGGTTAAGAATTCTTCCAAAGTCATCTTTAGGTTTCCTACAGCTCTTTTTAAATAAAATTTGAATGATTTAACTCCTGCCTCCCAAAGTCCACCAAAATTTGGTGCTCTAGGTAGCATGAAATTCCAAGAAATCCCTTCAGAAAAAAGATAAGAGGAAAGTTTTTCTTCGGGAAATTTTAAGAGATTATGTAACCTTTTTAATTCTCGATTAGCTCCAACAAAGTTTTTGGCATTATCTGATGATATAGTAGCACATTTCCCGCGTCTAGCCACAAAACGCTTCAATGTAGCAAGGAAGGCGTCTGTGGTCAAATTCGAGACAATTTCGAGATGGACGGCCTTTGAGGCTAAGCAAACAAAAATGGCTACATATATCTTTTGGTAAATACCCTTTCTCTGGTGTTTATACCTTATGAAAAAGGGTCCACACTAATCAATTCCTGTATGCAGGAAAGGAAAACTAGGGTTTACTCTCTCTCGAGGTAAAGATCCCATAAGTTGGTTTGCTACAATAGGTTTATTTTTGAAGCAAACTACGCATTCGTGCACAATTTTCCTCGCTATTGATCTGCCACGAAGTGGCCAAAATCTTTGTCTTGTACAATAAAGCAAAGCTTGAGGGCCTAAATGAAAATTTCTATTGTGTATATTTATCATAATTAATTTGGTGAGAAGATGATCCGCTGGGAGTATAGCTGGATGTTTCTGACTATAAGTTAAATCCGAGTTTTGCAAACGTCCTCCAACCCTCAAAATTTGATTTCCATCGAGGAATGGATTTAAAGAGAAAAGTTTACCTTTTTTTTGAATTACAACTACTCTTAGCTAGAAACTCGATTTCTTCTTGAAAGGCAGAGGCTTGAAGATTTTTAATGAGGCATAATTCTGCTTCATTCACTTCACTATAATATAATTGACCAGACCTTTTTTACACTAGGATTTCTAGAGTTGTGGAGGAACCTGAAAATATAACTCAAAATATGCAACAATTTAGTATAGTTATTAGAACGTTTTGAAAGATCATCTATAAGAGAGAATTTACAAGAAGTTAAAAGCACATTTGCGGGTTTAAGTTCCTTTAAGTAGTCACTGTCAGAAGTTATCCTTTCAAAGTCAATTGGGTTTGCTTCAAGTTCTTCCCTTAAAAAGTCTGGGCCATGCCACCAAAGTTGTTTAGAAGAGATGTCCGAAGCATTCAATCCACGTGATATTAGATCAGCCGGGTTTTCATTAGAGGATACATGATTCCATTGGCAGTTCTGGGTTAGTCTCTGTATAATTTTTATTCTATTGCCGATGAACGTCTTAAGCTGCTCAGGGGATCGCTGAATCCAGGCTAACACAATGTTAGAGTCAGTCCATAGCATTATTTGCTGTATAGGTAGCGTCAAGGAATGTAAAACCTTTTCCAGGAGCTGTGACAATAACACACAAGCACACAATTCCAAACGAGGGATAGTGATTGGTTTCACCGGTGCAACACGGGATTTGCTGCACAAGAGTCTTGTAGATACATCCTCTTCTGAGATCGATTGAGCATATAGTACAGCACCATATGCTGCTGTTGAGGCGTCGGCAAATCCATGGATAATAATTCTGCCTTTTCCTATTACGAGTCGAGGGACATGGATATTTTGAATAACTGGCAGGGTAGACACGAAGTCGTTCCATTCTTTAGCTATTGGATTGGAGAGAGGTTCATCCCATTCTAATTTGAGAACCCAAAGTTTCTGTAATATTAATTTGGCCTTAGTTAGAATTGGCCCCAAGAATCAAGGGGGTCAAATAAACGTGCAATAATGGATAAAACTTCTCTTTTGTATACGACTCACGGCAGTTCACAACGGTCTTAAAAGAGAAATAATCAAATTGTGGACTCCAAATGATTCCTAGAGTTTTAATTGTTTTTTGGTCTGATGATTGGCAATGGAAATCCCAAGATTGCTCTTCTTTAGGTATTGAATTCAATATTTCTGGAGTATTGCTACACCACTTATGTAGGCTCATACCCGCTTTTTTAAATAAACTAATTAATTCTAATTGTAGTTTTTGAAATTCTTGAAAGTCTGAACTACCTGTTAAAATATCATCCATGTAAATGTCTCTGATTGTAACTGATGCAGCCAAAGGATAATGTTCTCCTTCGTCCCTAGCTAATTGCTGAATGGTTCGGGTAGCGAGATAGGGTGCACAAGTAGTCCCGTAAGTTACAGTGTTGAGTTTGTAAGTTTGTACAGGACCATCAACACTGTCTTTCCATAAAATCATCTGCAAATTTCGATGACCGGGGTTAATTAAAATCTGTCTAAACATTTTTGAAATATCCGTTGTAAAGACAAATGTGTGCTGCCTAAATCTCAAAAGAATTGAAAATAAATCTTGCTGCAAAATCTCGCCTTTATACAAAATGTCATTCAAAGAAAGACTTGATGTTGTTTTCGAAGAGGCATTAAAAACTACTCTAAGCTTGGTAGTTTTACTATCGGGGCGAAACACTCCATGATGTGGTAGAAAATAAGAAATATTTGTTTCTAGGGGGTCAGCTACTAATTGCATGTGGTTTAAATCAATATATTCCTGTAAGAACGATTTATAAAGGGTTTGTAATTCATAATGTTTCGAGAGTTTTTTCCAAAGTTGATTCAAACGAACTTCAGCCAAGAACCTTGAACTACCTAAACAGTATGGATCTTTTTAAGGGGTAATTGTACAACATAGCGTCCTTCTTCAGTGCGATAATGAGTGTTTTGATATTGGGTTTCACAAATTTCTTCTTCTAAACTATGATCTAATGAGGATTCATCTACCTTTTCAATTTCCCAAAATGCTTGCAATTGTTGATTAAGATTATCTGAATTTATTTCCGCATTAATAGCTAAGCCACAATATGATTTTTCCTCAAATTTATCGAAACTCCCTACAACAATGTACCCGAAAACAGTCTCTTGAAACAGCCATTTTTCGCATGGCGATCGAAATTTATTGGGTCTTAATAATTCAAAAAAGAGCTCGCACCCAATAAGCATATCTATTTCTCCTGGTATACCAAAATCTTTATCCGCGAGATCAATGTTCGAAGGAATGTTTACTTTAGTTGCATCCATGCGATGGATAGATGATGTGGTAATATACGGGACGATTAATAGTTCTAACGGCGTTGAAAAGTCTCCAATTTTATTTTGAATCACTGTTTTAACCCTTTAACTCTAAGGGTTATTTCACCTAACCCCGAAATAGACGCGTTTATTTTTTATTTTTTCAGAGGGAGTTTATTAGCCAGCCGTTGTCGAATGAAGGAAAGATGAGATCCTGAGTCTAAAATCGCTTTGCAAGGGAAAAGCTGACCCTCTGCCCCCCTGAGGTAAACCATTGCAGTCGGGAGTAAAATATTTTTCTTTTCTCCCACACAGTTCGAAAACGTATAAGAGTGATCTGGGGTTGTTGACCCTTGCATATTCGGTAGGGGTGTTAGTTCGTTAGCTAATGTCGTGGAGAGGGGTGAAGGAATCGCTTCAAATATATGTAACGATGTATGATGACGTTTTTTACAAACGGAACAAGAGTTTTTCGATTTACAATCCTTAATTTTATGATGTTCCTTTAAACAATTGATGCACAAATTAAGGCGTTTTATTTGATTAAATCTATCGGATACTTTCATATTTTGATAAGCGCTGCACTTATAAATCAAATGAGGCAGTTTACAGATTGCACAAGAATTTGATGAATCATTCGAATTAAGAAATATTTTACCTTTATGGAAGGGTACTTGTTTTGGTTTATGAGTAATAGGAGCAGAACGATTAATACTATCTATAGTTTGGCTTCTTTTTTTAAAAACATTATAAATGTATCTAATTCAGGATTTTGATTTGAATCAATGGATTGTTCGAATTGTTTACGAGTTTCTCGATCTGTTTTTTTCAGAATGATATTAAGCAATATAAGATCCGATAAATTATTGCGTTCAAAACCTAAGAGTTTTAAAGCTCTGATATTCTTGCTTAGAATATCTGTCATGGTTCTAATATCTCGAGCTGATTCGCTTGTTAACTTTTCTATTTCTAATATAGCATTAATATGAGTCTCAGTAAGGAGACGCTTATTTTCAAATCTAGTTTTTAATGCTGTGATGAGCGATTCAAAGGAATCATCAACTGCTTCAAGTAGTTTGGCATCACCTTGTAATGACGCTTTCAAATAATAAAGTTTTTGTGACTCGCTCAAGTCATTGTTATTACTTATAATGTTATCAAATTGTGATTTAAAGCTAGGCCATTCGTCGTATCTACCTCTAAATACCGGTAAAGGTATTTCCGGCAGTTTTATTTCTAATTTCAGTTTAGAATTAGCTTGAGATATTGCATTTTCATGATTATGAACAGAACTAACAGAAGATTTAGCAATTAAAGAATTGAGAATATCTCTAATTCTTACCTCCAGCTCCTCTAGTCTGTCCTCCATACTTTGTATGTCAGCTTCTATCACTTGTAGTTCCGATTCACTAATATCCTTGATATCATAGTACTGATCCTTTAATTCATCAATCTTTCTGTTCATTTCTTGGACACGTTTCAGTTTAATATCAAGTTTTGTCGGAGTATGATTCCCTGATTCTTCTACGAAAGTTTCTATCTTAGTTATGGTGCCTTTGATTGCACGCTTCGAATTATTAAGTTTATCCATTTTTTTTTCTCCGGTTAGACGCTCCAAAAATGTAGTGTTGTTTTACAAATGTTCGTTGTCAAATGCTGGTTCGTGTTTTAACTAAAACGTTGCGACTTTTGGACTGTAAATTGGTTTATTTCGAGATGGTGCTATTCGCACGCTGTTCCAAGATGGAAGCTACAACAACAACTGAAGCGGAGGGTTACATCAAAACATTGGTGGAGGTGCTCAGTCGGCGGATGGCATTCGCGACAAAAAATAGATACAATTACGGA
>BMAU01006419.1:102500-110000 GCA_019973935.1 Trichonephila clavipes | reverse complement strand
TTATAACATGATCTATTTCAAAAAAATGTAACTATAGGTTCGCTAAACAATTACTAGCTGGACCACCCTGAGGTAATCCTTTGATCTGTTTATAAAGATTATGATCAAATATAATGAAATTTTCTTTTAAAATGAGGTTAACAAGAATATCAAATTTTTCTTTTTTCATTGAAGTATATAATTCACACACACACACACATATATCATAAATTAACTGAAGAACCTTAATTATATATATATATATATATATATATATATATATATCGTCAATATCTATAGAATTAAAAAGGTCCTCGAAATCAAAACCATGCATAGAAAAAATCAACATATCCTTAGTAACTCTAGCAATCTCTAAGCTATTTTTAATAATTGCCGTGTTTTGTAAATTATCAATTAGATTTTGAAGAAGAGATTGCAAGATCTTCCCAGACTTCGTGATATATGTATTGTATCCATTAGTGATACTACGGAATTTTATAGGGCTTTTATGAAATTTTGGTGTTAAAAAAATACTTGGATATTTAATATTATTTAGATGAATATTCAGTCTTTTGTTCAAAGCTAAAAGACGATTATCATCTTCTCTATTATTGTGAATTGATATTTGAAATGAATTATTATTTAAAATGTGGTTACTTAATATTTTACTGTAAAAATATTTACAAATTATGGCATAATTAGCAGATACCTTATCAACATATGTAATAACGAAGTCATTTTGGATATTTACTATTGATGATTTAAGATCTTTATACATAATTTCATTTTCAACAGTAAAATCTAATTCCCGAATTTCTGTTGCTACATAAGATCTAAATTGATTGAATGCTTCAATCGGCATTCCGTATTTAATTGCCATTTTAAGGTAGAATTTATCTAAATCTTTTATGATTTGTTTCATAACATTAGATTTATTTTTTGTGATCATAAGTCTAAAACCGGTACCTTTTTCCATAAAATTTCTTAACAAATCATCTTTCACGATGCTAAGGTCTCCTGTGACAACGTGCTGATGATAATCATCAATATAGTCTCGATATAGATTGCATCTACATGATTCAGAACTTAGGAGCTCCGAGATTTGATTATAATTAAATATAAATCTACCAAATTTCTTGTTGTATTTGAAAGCCTTTTTAATAATAATATTTTTGATAGGAAAAAAGGATTGATATTTTTGAAAAAATATCAAATATATATACATATATATACAAAAATATACATATATATGTATATATATATATATGTATATATATATGTATATATATATGTATGTATATATGTCATGATTTTTAAGACAGAATCAGATTAAAGTTAGAGAAGTGAAAAGATGTCCTTTATTCTTTCATTTTTACATCTGTTCTGACACCGAGAGAAGGGAGGAAAAAACACGGAAAAAACACGCCATGGTGGTGGTTTCAAGTGGATAACACTTGAAAAACATATGGTATCTGCTTTGAAGAGGTTGCTTGCAAGTTAATGCTAACATATGTTGACTATTAAATCTAACGATCTCTGGAATTAGACATGTTTATTGGCTAGGCCATATGTTCGGAAGAAATAAATGGGTGATTAGTTTGATACTTAAAGATGGGCACTGAGAAAGATGAGTCAAGTGCTAGATAGTGAATTAAATTTTTAATCTAATTTAATTATCCTTACATTTGCCCCCAATTTTAAAAGGGAGTCATGGCGTGGTTTTTTTCTCTCTTTACAAACTTAATCAATTTTCAACAAACACAAAACAATACAGTTATTTAGAAAGACATATTACACACAGTAGAAATATTTAAGCAATAGGAATACTAAAATCAAAATGCAATATAATAAACGAAACTATAACAACAAACACAGTAATGACAATTAATTGATAAAAATGAATTTCCATACATATAATTGAAGATTAGCTTGTTTAAATCTATTCGACATCCAGAAAAAGAGCTCACGTTTCCTCCTATTCCTTCATAATAATAGATTCGTATTATACCTGGTAGATATCTTCAAAAAAATTATGTTGGAAAATAATATATCAAACAATTTTGTATAAAAATCTACTCTGGCGCCATCGTAGTAATACCTTATATTGTTACACACATTTTGCATATATGAAATACATTTTTTAAAAAGATAAAAAATAAATATAGACACTAATAAAATGAAATTATTAATATGAAAACGGTGTATAACACACAACTTCTATGCACTATCCAACACAATAAACAATGTTTTATTTCATATGTGTTATAAAATATAAAAATTATAAGAATATAAGAGCTCTTTTTTATTATTTTGAGTCGGAAAAATGGACTCATTTCAATAATAACTTTTAGTATTTCTGAAAATTTTTCACAATATTCATTGTAACTTAATATCGCATGCAATATTTTGAATCTTTCCTTAACCTTCTAAAAATACGTTTCATAGACAAACATTCTTGAGTTTCACTTGCATCACACATTCATTAATAAAACTGTATCACCTTACTTAATTTTGAGCACATCTCTCTGAGAAATCTGCGTCATCAACTCACAGTTGTTCAGGGATGCTGATAAGAAACAATGAGAGGTGTACATATCAAACTAAACAAGTTTGTCCTCTTAATGTTTCGAGACATATACAAAATTATAATGATTGTATTCTCCCTTATCCACTGTATAATATCCAAAATTAAGCTTCAAGTTAAATTTTAGATAAGGAAAAATTCGAAAAATAGTGAATCCTGATATATGGCTGGTATATCAAAACACACAATTTCAAAATAAAAAAAAATTAAATGACATACAATAAGATTACTGCTGAATAAAATAATTAACAAAACAATTGAATTCAATGGAGAAAAAAATACAACTTGACTTTACTTTTGTTTCTTATAAAAATCAATATCTCTAAGTATTAGTTCTCTCATTAGTCATTTTTCTAAAAACTTAATTTATATCTTTCACTTTAAAACACCAATTTCTGTCATAACTGTTAACTCATTCGACATCTTAAGATAAAATTATGAGAATTATATTAAAATTTCTCAAAATTTTCTATGACAAAACCTATATACTTTGTTTTCTCAATTAAAATATAAAGAAAATATCTCATTGAATACAACTAATTTTATAAAAATTAAATATATCATATCATATCACATATCAATCTTTTTCGCAAAGTTCTGTTCAGCAAAACTCAGTTATTTCAATGTTACTAAAATTGGAAATATACAATTTAACTGACCTCCACTTTGCACTGGCAGAAACCCTTGGTGAACGGTAATTCAGATGCTGTTGTCACGTTATTTCACTAATAAAATTTTATTTATTTATTTTTCTTTCAATGTTGGTACTTCACTATTATATGATGGTCAAATTCACAATATTACCGTGCAGACTTTCCGGCAAAGAAAATTTTTTCCTTTAATTTTTCTGGCGAAAGGGAATCACGGGGGAATAAGGTATTCACACTTATCTTCTTTTTCTTTTTCTCTCCATTAGAATGTTTCTTCTGTTCACGGTAAACTGGATGGTCTCTTCAGCAAAGACAGAATATCGTTTGGCGGTAAACACTGCGTTCTTCTCGGTGTTAAGAGCGATATTCTTCCGAGGATTATTAGCGCGTTTTTTTATTCCGGCAATCCGACGTCTTCATATATAGGCATACGGTGCATTCGGTGTTCCGTCAAATTCTCCATATCATTTATTACCGCAGTTGGCTCACCAGATGTTATTCACGTGGAACCCCCACCATGGCGTGCTTTTTTCCTCTCTGCCTTTAGCGAGAGAACTGATGTAGACACGATCGAATAAACACCTTTCTTTTTAAACTTTAATCTGATTCTGTCTTTAATATCATGACAGAATTAAAGCCGGCAGGATTTTTATCTGCGAGGGGATTTCAAATATTAACGTAAACAATAATAATAATTTTTTATAAAATAATTTTAAAATAAAAACTAACGCCAGCGACTGTAATAACTGATATGGAGAATATTATGGAACGTCGACTACGCCGTATGCCTATATATGAAGACGTCGGATTGCAGGAATAAAAAATGTTACGGGAAAAAAAGAAACGCTCTAGTAATCCCCGGAAGAACATCGCTCTTAACCTCCGAGAAAATGCAGTGTTTACCGCCGAATGTTATTTCTACCGTTGTTGAAGAGACCAGCAAGTTTGCGATGAAAGAACCAACTTTCGAATGGCGAAAAAAGAAGCAAAACAAAAAGAGAAGTGTAAATTCCCCAACTCAGTGATGAAAGATATCAATCCCTTCCGCCAGAATAATAATAATAAAAGAAATATGTTCTTCTCCGAATGGTATTGTGATTTAGTTCCAGTGATACAATGATGGAAGGACCAACAGTACCAGAAAAAAAAAATCTTCTTCGCCAAAAAGTCTGCACGGTAATACTGTGAAATAGTGAAGTATCAACATGGGAAAAATTAATGAATGAATAAAATTTTACTAGTGAAATAAATTGACAACAGCATCTGATTGCCGTTCACCAAATGTTTCAGCCGCTGCAAAGTGGAGGTCAGTTACATTGTATATTTCCAATTTTAGTAACATTGAAATAACTGAGTTTTGCTGAACAGAACTTTCCGAAAAAGAATAATCTATGATTTGATATGGTATTTAATTTTTATAATATAGTTGTGTTATAAATGAGATATTTTCTTTATATTTTAATTGAGAAAACAAAGTATATATTGGTTTAGTCATATAAAATTTTGAGAAATTTTAATATACTTCTCATAATTTTATCTTAAGATGTCGAATGAGTTAAGAGTTATGATAGAAATTGGTGTTTTAAAGTGAAAGATATAAATTAAGTTTTTAGAAAAATGACTAATGAGAGAATAATACTAGAGATATTGATTGCTATAAGAAACAAAAGTAAAGTCAAGTTGTATTCTTTTTTCTCCATGGAATTCAATTGTTTTGTTAATTATTTTATTCAGCAGTAATCTTATTGCATGTCATTTAATTTTTTTTATTTTGAAACTGTGTGTTTTGATATACTGGCCATATATCAGGATTCACTATTTTTCGAATTTTTCCTTATCTAAAATTGAAATTAATTTAATAACTTGAAGCTTATTTTTGGATATTATACAGTGGATAAGTTAGAATACAATCATTATAATTTTGTATATGTCTTGAAACATTAAGAGGACAAACTTGTTTAGTTTGATATGTACACCTCTCATTGTTTCTTATCAGCATCCCTGAACATCTGTGAGTTGATGATGCAGATTTCTCAGAGAGATGTGTTCAAAATTAAGTCAGGTGATACAGTTTATATTAGTGAATGTGTGATGTAAGAGAAGATCAAGAATTTTTGTCTATGAAACGAATTTTTAGAAGGTTATGGAAAGATTCAAAATATTGTATGCGATATTGTTAAGTTACAGTGAATATTGAGAAAATTTTCATACATACTAAAAGTTAGTATATTGAAGTGAGTCCACTTTTCCGACTCAAAAATAATAAAGTGCTCTTATATTCTTGTATTCTTTTATTCCTATATTCTTATAATTTTTATATTTTATAACGCATATGAGAAATAAAATATTGTTTATTGTGTTGAATAGTGCATATAAGTTGTGTGTTATACACCGTTTTCCTATTATTAATAATTTCATTTTATTAGTGTATATATATATATATATATATATTTTTTATCTTTTTAAAAATGTATTTCATATATTCAAAATGTGTGTAACAATATAAGGTATTACTACGATGGCGCCAGAGTAGATTTTTATACAAAATTATTATTTTAACATTTGTATGATTTCATGTATTTTTATATTTACTATCTTATTGTTTGATATATTATTTTCCAACATAAATTTTTGTAAAATATCTACCAGCTATAATACGAATCTATTATTATGAAGGAATAGAAGGAAACGTGAGCTCTTATTCTAGATGTCGAATAGATTTGAACAAGCTAATCTTCATTTATATGTATGGAAAGTCATGTTTATCAATTCATAAGTTGGAAGTGTCCTTACTGTGTTTGTTGTTATAGTTTTTCGTTTATTGTATTGCTTTTTGATTTTAGAATAACTATTGCTTAAAATTTTCTGTGTTTAATATGTCTTTCTAAATAACTATGTATTGTTTTGTGTTTGTTGAAAATTGATTAAGTTTGTAAAGGGAGAAAAAACCACGCCATGACTCCCTTTTAAAATTGGGGGCAAATGTAAGGATAATTAAATTAGATTAAAAATTAAATTCGCTATCTAGCACTTGACTCCATCCTTCTACGTTCTCATATTCAAGTATCAAACTAATCGCCCAATTATTTCTTCCGAACATATGGCCTAGACAATAAATATGTCCAATTCTAGGTCGTTAGATTTAATAGTCAACATATGTCAGCATTAACTTGCAAACACCATCTTCAAAGCAGCGACACTCGCCAGATGTTTTTCACGTGGAACCCCCACCATGGCGTGCTTTTTTCCTCTCTGCCTTTAGCGAGAGAACTGATGTAGACACGATCGAATAAACACCTTTCTTTTTAAACTTTAATCTGATTCTGTCTTTAATATCATGACATGTATATATATGTATGTATATGTATATGTGTATATATATGTATGTATATAACGTAAACATATAATAATAATTTTATAAAATAATTTTAAATATGTATAATATATGTATATATATATGTATGTATATGTATATATGTATGTTATGTTGTTACTTGGGATGAATTCGTAAACTGGGATTTGCCAGAATAATCTGTTTATTTTTAAAACAAGAATAAATAAAAGGGAGAATAACAATTAATGAATGGAGTGAAACATTTAAAACGCGTCGTAGCCTAATCCCCGGAAGAACATTATTTTTAAGAGTTATTACTGCTTTGCTGATGCGCGTCTGCCTCTCTTGCGGTCCAAACGGATTCTCTGGTTCTGATGTTCCTTCGTCGCTCCTTTCCCAAAACGTCGGGGACATTGCCCTCTCTAGGGGATGCTAAGAGGCTATCAATAGTGCCTTCAACTTCACAGTCGGCCATCCTAAAAATGAGCTGACCACAGCGAAAGAAAATCCAAAATGTTGCAAGCAAACCTATAAAACAAAAAAGGTAAACAGTGAAAAGAAAAAAAAACAAGTGCGATGCTTTCCAGTACTTCACACAGGTGTTGTTTTTCTGGAAGTAGTTCGTCATTGCTGCTCACAGCTATTCAAAAAAAATGCTATAAAAACTAGGGAAAGAAAAATTTCAGTTCGTTATTCAAAGTTCTGTTCACAGAGAGTCACTGTGGGGGGCTCAAATTGCAGTCGTAAAATCGTCAAGCATCATATTTGACCACCTCTTCATGAAATCAACAGCTGTAGATGTAAGATGAGGGGGCCTTTGTTGACCAACCTTTTCCACTTCATATCTATCATGGGGTTTGACGGTCTTAATTAGGTAGGGTCCGTAGAAATTGGGTCGTAATTTGAGTCGTGTTCGGAACTGGGTTCTTTTGATTGTCACTGGTTCGTCTTTT
>BMAU01006419.1:0-97500 GCA_019973935.1 Trichonephila clavipes | reverse complement strand
ATGGGATACTGCTGGTCAGGAGAGATTCAGGTGAATATTGTTAGAAAAGAGTGAATCTGTTATATTGTTTGAATTTTGTTTTATCATCTTAATATTAGAATTGTGAATTTAAATCAGAAAAAATTTCCTAATATAAAAATAAGGTTAAATTAAAATTTGAATCATCTTTAACCTACTAATATAAAGGAGTGTTCTTTTCCTATACATATGTAGAGCGGACTGGTGAGTGATGGCACTTTGTCTTTGATTAATTATAATTTAATTGTTCATAACTATTTACATTCTATTTACATACTGATAATCATACAGTTTCATATCTTATATAGTTCCTAACAAAACACGCGGTGTTATTGTCTTGCTTCTCGTAATTCCAATATGGCGTCGCCTCTCATTTTGCGTCGTAGTGCGTCTAACAACTGGCAGGCTCCCAAAACACTGAACGCTTGTAGGCATGTGCAGTACATTCAGTTGTGTGACTTGGAAATAGTGGCTGGCACCACATGGCCATCCTGGAATCGGCTGGTCCTTCAGATGACACTGCAAATATGCAAAACAATAAAAGGACTGGAATAAAATATCTGAAAAGTAAATATTTAGAATTTATGAATGTTTTTGTCTGCAACAAAGCTCTCAGAAGGGTTATGGTTAATTTCTTTCATCTTCTATCTTCAACATCTTTCTCTTCTTATTTTCTTCAATTCTTGAATGTCTTTCTTTTGTCATTTTCTTGTACATTCGTCTTTTGTCGTCTTTTGTTTGTTCGTCTTTCGTGTTATTTTTGCTTCTTCTACATCTTTCGTCTTATTTTTATTTGTTCGTCTTACTTTGTGTCTGCTATGTCTTCCATTGTTTACTGTTGATCTTGCAGAAATCGGACAGTTTGTTCCATAACTCTTTCTTTAAAATTAGTTATCCTGTGCGGTCCAAAGTGATCACTATGATACGTTTTCAATGTCATGTCTTTTTTTCTTTTGTGATTCAGCAATATGTGGTGGTGAGTCACAATTGGAAATTGAATTTTCTATCTTCTGTCTGAGTTTAGGGATAAAAGAATAATATTTGTGTTCCTTAATTCCTGGGCGTCTTTTCTCATAGGTGCTTCTTTTGGCGTACTTTCAGGAACGACTACTACTGGGTCAGTTTTCTTAAAGAAATGCAAGCATTGTCTTCTTCCAAATCTTTCAAGCAATTCTCAAGATGAAGTTCTTTAGTACCAGCAACAATATACTCTCCAAGCTCTTCAGTTTTACATTGAATCATAGGGTCAGGTTTTTCTAAACGTTTCAAACCGTTCTCCAATTTAGTCAAATCAGATGGCTGTTGAAGTTTAACAGGAACTCTCACAACAGGACTTATGGTTACAGTTCTTTGGTCGTCTTTCACATGTAAACTATCTTTCTTTACAGGCGCTAAGTTTGAAGTTATTGTCTTGTCCTTTGACTCGTACATTTGAGAAATGTCTGGTGCAATATTGATTTCAAAATCATCAAGAGATAAATTGGCAACTTCTTCAGTACATTTAAGCTTGTTTTGAATTGTAATGCCATTTTCATTAATTATAGTCTCACCTTGCATTAATACATTTAATCCAATTATAACATCAAAAAGCATAGCATCATTATCTACTACATATATCTCTACATTACATATAAGTTCATCAGTTTGAATATCATCTTTAAAATAACCAAATGGTCTTACTTTACTTTTACCAAATCCAGTTAAAGTAGAATTTAATGGAAACAATTGAACATAATTTAGAATTTAATGGAAACAATTGAACATAATTTAATTGATCAAAAATAGTCTTTTGAATCAAGGTCACTTGACTACCACTATCAATTAATGCATCTAAAACTAAGTCACTAATTAATACTTTCTTAGTTAATGCTTTTTTTTATTAATTATTAAATGAACAATGTCTATTATTATCTGGGCATTCCAAAGCCTTGTGTCCAAAAGCTTCCCACCGAAAACATTTTAATCCTTTATCTTTGTGCATACAGTTTCTAGAAATGTGATTTTTCGACCCACAATTGAAGCAGATTCTATTGTAATAACTTTCATGACCAGTATTATTCCTAGTTTTCTCATAAATGTTATCGTATTTCATTTTATTTTTAATGACAACATTTTTTCTAAAATTAAATTTTTCATCATACTTTGTTTTCATTTTATCACAAGAATTATATCTATCACACACACACACACACACATTAAAATCATATTTTGGTTTTGTTTTATCGAAATTACCTTTGCACTTTACATCATTTTTCATTACTTCATCAATTTTGAGTTTTTCTTTAAATTGGGCTAAATTTTTACACCCGTACAGAATTATTTTGTTTTCTTGCCTGTCATTTATACCTTTGATTACACAATGCATTAAAGTGGAATCTTCAATTTTATACCCAAGTTGCATAATTCTTCCATCTTTAAAAAATATTCTGAAGCAGTTTCGCAATCTCTGATTCTTCTCTTGCCTAAGAGCTCATGTAATTTAGCTGAGAACATCGAAAGAGAACTCGTCAATCAGCGCTCATTTTAATTAAGGCAATTTTACCTAAAGCTCTTTTTGCAAATACGAATTTTTGTAAATCTGATAGACAAAACAGCTCGGCAATATTTTCAAAGTGCTTAATCCAATTAATTATTTTCACGTGGTTTCTACATTAAATTTAAAACTTGTGTTTTTAATATCCAAATAGTTTATATTAACATTAGAATTGACGTAGCTTCTTTTTCTTTGACTTCTGTTATCAAAATTTCATTTATTTCAAAATAAAAAATTTTCCCACGCCATCAGCTTGCATCGAAGAATAACTTTTATTTTTTCATTCATTTCGTCTTCTGACTCAGACAGGCTGGCACCTGCTGATATTAATAATGACTAATTCGTATCCGTCAATAAAGATAGAATACTATTATGTGCAATTTAGATTTATTTCCTTCTATGGAAATATTAAGTATGTTTGAAATTGTTATTATCCCATTATATGAGAATTTTTTCTGTACATCTTTCAGTTTATTTGATAATTCCTCACTGTCAATCGTGAAAGTAAAACCATAAAAGTTGCGCAATTTTTTACGATTGAATTCGTCGTCATCAAATATTAGTTTATATAGCAGTTTCACTTTTTCTGTTTTAAATTCTTTAATGCAATGCTGATAGGCTTAATATCATTTAAAAACATTTTTCAAAAGAATGCTTGTACCTTTAAGTTGCTGTAGTTACAAGTAGCAAATCATTGTAATATCCCGTCTTTTTATCCTTTAAATTTATTGTACATTGTTCATCATACATCCTCGTTCCCACTTCTGATTAATTGTAGGGGCGAGCCGGTCAGTGATGGCACATTGTCTTTGATTAATTATAATTTAATTGTCCATACCTATTTACATTCAGATAATCATACAGTTTCATGTCTTCAATGTCCTTCAACGTCTTATATAGTTCCTAACAAAACACGCAGTGTTATCGTCTTGCTTCTCATCATACCAATATGGCGCCATCTCTCATTTTGCGTCATAGTGAGTCTAACAACTGGCAGAGGCTCCCAAAACATTAGAATGCTCGTAGGCATGTATGTGCTGTACATTCAGTTATATGGCTTGGAAAAAGCAATCTGTCCACAAACTTCAATGTAACAGTATTTTTTTAAATGCATATTTTATGCTTGTACCAACTTCTCTTGGAGTGTTCTGTAACATTTTTCCCCCCCAAAAATTAGATTATCCTAAATTAATTTTTACTAAAAACTTTATTACTTTTTTTATACACTGCTTTATTTTACTAATATTTAAATTATATTTTGTTATTTTAAAGACTTAATTTTGCTGATGTTTTATACTTAATTTGTCTATGTTTTGCAGTGCAAATTTTAAAACATCTAACTGACAAAGGGAAATAAGGTTTGTTGCTTTATATCTCCTACAAATAATCAAATTCATATTAAAAAAACAACTGAAGATTATTTTTTAAATAACATTAGTATTTTGACATAAATTTTAGAGTTTATAATCTGGTAAGATCTGATTTTTGTGAAAATATATTTTTTGCTGTGTTTTATACTTTCATACAAATTATTATTTTTTAGGTCTGTCACACGCAGCTATTACAGAGGGGCTGCAGGTGCCTTACTTGTGTATGACATAACAAGGTTGGTAGTTTTATGTTTAGAACTCTTTTATGTAATATTGGTAAACAAATGTAACCTTTTCTCTACAAATATTTCCTCTGCATTAAGTTTTGGTTCTTGTGATTTGTAGTTGAATTTTGACTAATAGCATAGCCTTTTTTGTTTACATTTGGTTTCTGTGTGTATTTTGTTATTTTTTTTTCTATTTTAATCTTTATCTAAATTTCTAAAATTATGAGGGTGTTGGGAATTTGCCCACTAGATAGCAAAGTGTTAAAGTTAAGAGAGTACAAATACAACACTTTTCCTCAGTAGTGTGAATGTTTACATTCTACATGTTATGAAATTGTTTATTAAGGAACTGGCATTTTTTTTGGAAATGCAACGGTAAAAGCTGTTATCAACACATCAGAATTAGAACTGGTAACATTAGAACAGAACATATTATTCACAAAAGAACATTAATGAAAACCTCCACAGAGAAGATTATTTAAAACGAGTTATTTTTAAGATCATTATAAATTATATGGATACTTTTATATTTAAGTAATTTAGTATTATTTTATTTGCTGAACTAGCCGTTACCCACCCGCTTCACTGGGTATTTCACGATGTTGTATCTATGTATAATGTTTACATATATATTAATTATTGATATCTAACATTAAGAATTCGATTGTATTGAAAAATATATTTATAGCTGTTATACTCTCGCCCCTTGATATAAAAAGAACATAAATTATAATATCTAATTTCTATTTATATCTAAAATAGGAGAAAGATTTTTTTCGCTCACTTAACCTAACAATCAAGTGGATTTCCACCAAAGCAACTTTCAGTGAATCTCTACTCCCTAAAATAAACATGTGTGCTAAATTTCAAATCTAAATCTAACAGAGCAAAAACGGAATTTTTATCATCAATGCCTCGTTGACAGCATTCTTAGCGGATTCCAATTCAACAAAAGAAGCATGCAAACCAAATTTTATTATTGTAGTCTTAGCAGTTCGAAAACGGGAATTTTGTCTATCAATACGCCCCAATAACTCTCCCCGCTTCCCCTTGGAGTTGATTTCCGTAAAATGCATTCTTAGTGGAACTCTATTCAACTAATGAAAAGTGCTCAACAAATTTCAAGTAAATGAGTTAAATTCAAAAACAGGAATTTTTCTATAACACGCCTTAATCCCTCGCAACCCCACTCCTTTGGGGGTCCGTTTTCGCAAAAATCTTTGTAAAAGGAAATTTATTCCTTGAATGGAACATACCTTCTAATTTTCAAGCAGGTGTTTCTATTAATTGAAAAGCGGAAATATTTATCTATTATACGCCCCTTAATCCCCTCAGTGACCCTTGGGGATCACATTTCCCCATAACTATTTTGTAGTGGATCTCTATACCATGAAAGGAATTCGCTTACCAAATTTTAAGACTGTACGTCTAATAGTTTAAAAATGGAAATAATTATCTATAACGCCCCTTAAGTCCCCGCAACGCCACTTAGGAAACGATTTACACAAAACCCATCTCATGACAGATCACTACTCAGTGAATGGAATCTGCTAACTCAATTTCAAGATTTTACGTCTAATAGTTTAAAAAAGGAGTTAGTTGCCTATAACGCCCCTTAATTCTCCACAACACCACTTGGGGTCGATTTTCACAAAACCCATTTTGCAGCGGATCTGTACTCTATGAAAGGAATCCGCTTACCAAATTTCAAGACTGTACGTCTAACAGTTTAAAAATGGAAATAATTATGTATAACGCCCCTTAAGCGCCCTCAACGCCCCTTGGAGGTCGATTTTTGTAAAAATCATTATGTAGGGAATCTCTAATTTATGAAAGAAATCTGTGTACCAAGTTTCACGACTTTACAGCTAATAGTTTAGTAATGGAAATAATTATCTATAACGCCCCTTAACCCCCCGTAACGCCCCTTGGGGTTCGAACTTTGCAAAATCCGTTCTTAGCTGACGTCTACACCATGAAGGGAACCTACCTACCAAATTTCAAGTTTGTAGGTTTAATAGTTCTGTAGATATCGTGATTAGTCAGTCATTGAGTGAGTGAGTCGCTTTTCTCCTTTATATATATATATATAGATAAAATACAGATTAAGCTTATATACAGGTGTAAAAAAATTAAGACATTAGACTTTGATAGGTTATTGACATTTAACACACCCTTATCAGATATCAATTGATCACTTGTAATTCAATCAAAATCAATCAAATGTAAATGAATTTTGTGCGTGTACAATTAAAAAGCTTTTCTCATCACAGTTTGACAATATATATATATTGTTAATGGTTCATTGGAAATTAAATTTGGTATTAATATATTATACCAAAGTTAATTTCTATTTTGATAAGCATAAATGAAACATTTTATCTGTATACATTTTGATTCTTTTTATCAAATTTAATTACGTAATGTCTAAAATAGCTATTATCAATTAAGAGATGTACTTAAAATGTTGAAAGACCTTTATATACTGTGATTAATTAGATCCCCTGCCCCTCCTCCCAGCCCAGAGAAATGTGTCAGCTTAACAGCATTTTTTAAAATTTGGCCTCCTTTGCCTCATTACCACGTAAAGAAATTATTCCATTGACACCTTTGTGGCACAAGGCATATTTTGTTCATAAATAAGAATTAAATTTTTATAAAAAAAACATCACATTTTATAACAAATATTAAATTACTGGACTTATTTTTGAATTTTTACCGCTAATCAATACTTAGCGGTGTTTTTTTAAAAAAATTTGTATTTGTTTGAAAAACGGGAAACATATTAAAAGCTGATGTTTAGGAGCTTAGTGTATTCCTTCTCTTTTTATTTCTGTTTTTGAGTGAATCCTGAAGTAATTTAACTTTTTTATCTCTATGTGCAATACAATAATGAGAAAGGTACAGTGTATGGTTACAGAGACCGTAGATTAAGTTTTCGAGTCGTTAACAATACACACATTAGACATGTTGTCTGATAATATAAATTCACTACAACAACCACAAATTTTTTTTTTTATCCTCATAATTTCTTTAACCAATAATTTCTTGTATAACAGGAAGAAAATGATACTAAATTTGAAGTGATTGCAATCAACTAATTGAGGATATTTGAAAATAGTGTCACTTGCTATATAAACTATGCCCTTGGTATTTAAAATCAGCACCACCTATATTAGCAACCAGTACAAACTAAAATCTGGCATGTTTTTTACATGTTGCTGTATTCAACTTCACGACCCCTGTAACTATAAGTACGTACTTAATGCTAAAAAATCTTTTTTAGAAGTTCTTTAATTATTTATTTTTGTTCATTAATGCATTAATACCATTACTGCTGTTGCTTATGCCACCTGATCAACAGTAACATCAGATCAAGGTCCACGAAATTCATCGCGGCTGTGGGCTAGATTTTTATGCCTGTTGTTTACCTTAGCTTTAAGCGCCATGCAGGTGACAGTATAATTTTGCTCGGTTCAACTCCAATTTAGAGGGAGAAAACCCTGGGGGTGCCAGGGCCTCCCACCTCTCTACCCCTTCCACCAACCTCACAAGAAGACTTGCGGCTTGACGGCTATTTAGAGCACCCCATGCCACATAGGCACTATACATTTACAAACATCCATGCCTTCTACGGGATTCAAACCCAGGCCCAACGGCACTGCAGTCAGCGTTGCTAACCGCTATACTGGAAGGGTAGCTAATATCATTACTTCCTATAGTTATTAAGAATTTAATGAAGATTATTTGATTAAGTCTCCAATGGATCAATATTGAGAAGTTTTAATTGTCTTGCTAAATGAGTATTAGTTTTTGAATCAATGATAACACATTAATTTATTTATTTTATAATGCTTTAGCAATTTAAAGCTTGGGATTGCATGTCAAAAAAGTAAATTGTTCATATAGACACTTTTTTCAATTAATTTCCAATGTAATTGATATTAGTTTTTGTTGAGATTATTATTAACCTACAGTAAAATAAAAACTGACTTGCATGGCATCCCAATTAAATAGTAATTGAAATATGTAAACATTCACTTAAAATAGGCACAGGCATTTATATTTTTGCCAATAAAGAGCTTGAAAAATTATTGTTGAATAACTCGCTCCTTGTTTTGCTTTGATGTTCTAAATATAATTATGTTACTATGTAAATTTTATATATTTTAGCATTTTTTGATGGAGGAAATAAAAAAAACAACTTGATATATTTTTCTATAATTCTATCTCTAATAACAAAAACAATGCATGGTGTAGTAAAAAGATTTCTATTAATTTACCTAAGCAAATCAGATATTAAAAAAAAGGGGGAGGGCTTTTATATGAAAGTCTCTATAAACATAGGAATGTGTAACAGAAAAGTATTTAATATTGTATTGTCAAAAGGAAATTTGGCATTTATTTTTATTAAAGTTTGTAATATACTTATGCATAGATGTCAGATAATTTTATTTGATCACCTCTAGAATTGATGCTGAACAATTTAATTTTGTTTGCATCCCCTCAAAGTATAATGAACTGTAAAATGAGTGATACACTGCTTAATTTCTTTCTTTTTCTTTTTTTTTTTTGAGTGTGCATATTTTAAAAGTTTTATACATGCATCATAATATTGCCATGATGTTAGTTTGTAATGAATGATTTGTTCAATTAAAATGTATAGAAAGGAAAAACGTCCTACTTAAAAAAACAATTATGTTTGTAAAATATGAAAAGAAGTGGTAAAATACTAGTTATAAAATTAAAAATACATATATATAATTAAATTGCTATAAATTATACTAATATATGTTGTGATTTTGTTTTGCCTTCTGCTGTCAAAAACAAAACTGGTTTCCTTGTTTAGTTTTCTTTAAGTATTCATCTTTGTTTGATAATAAGTATAATGCATATGTATCTTTTAAATTAAAAATAATGCTAAGTTTTATTTTTTTTTCTGCTATACTATTATGTAAGTGTTTATTTGATAATGAATATTAATACTGCTCAAAGATTCATAGTATATGTTTTTTTATTAGTCGTGAGTCATATAATTCTCTCTCCAACTGGCTGGTGGATGCCCGTACACTTGCAAGTCCTAATATTGCGGTGTTGCTTGTAGGCAACAAGAAAGATCTAGAAGAAGATAGAGAAGTCACTTTCTTGGAAGCTAGTAGATTTGCCCAAGAAAACGGTATGTGTCTTATGAAATTGTTGCGTATAGAACATTTAATAATTTCAAATAGATTAGAATAATTCTAGCAAACACACAAATTGTCTTTCCAATGGTTTATATACTGAATACGAATCATTGCCATGCTAAATGTAAATATGGAGGAGAGAATGCCAGTAAATGTTTTTATAAAACAAATAAGTATTAGAATAAAGTTTCCTTATTAAGAACTGTTAAAGCTCCAGAGTGTATTCAACATTTTAGACTCTGGGGACATTACTAAAAAAATATGTGGTAGTGTTTACGTCAATTTCTCTGTATTTTGTTGAAAACACATTTTAGCAGATATCGAAATGAAAGACCTTTTGGCTCTTAGGTTGTTGCCATCACAAAGCATAAAACCAAATATGAGCGTAGTTTAAGTTAAATAAGTATTAAATCATGCTTTTTACTAAACTTATATTTTTGAAAAGGATTGAAGGATAGATATAGTAGTTTCGGATTATTTTATTTTCCAGGATGACACATTAAGATACAAGACAGTTTTAAAATTACATCAAAATTGAATATAATTTTTAAAGATACATTTATAACCAAGATATGATTAAGTTTTTTACCTTTCAACGACTACCAGAAATTAAAATTATCTGCTTAGCTTGACAATGTCAATATGAAAGTAATGAAATCCAAAGTTTAATGGCAAAATGTGCTCCTCACTAGCCAAGTGATTAGGTTTCTGTCTACCATGAAGCAAATGGATTGTTTTAAACTTAATAGCAATTAACCTCTTCTTGGTTGGTGTTACATCTCACATGTTGGGCATGTTCGTTCTACACATTTGGCTAGGTTCTTCGTTACATATGCATCAAAGCAAAAAATTTAGGGGTTGAAACTTTAATTTCTTGCTACTTAAGGCCTTATCACACATTTATGTATTTTGAGCAATTTTTCTTTCAGGCAACCCTTTTGAGCAATTTCCGCTTGGTTGCCAATGCAATGTCTGCAATGGTCTTTGTCATAAACAAGATGGAGGTAAAGATGGCAACTTCGACTTTGTCAAACACATCAAAAGTGGTGTACAATATTTTAATGGCTTATAATATTTTAAACAAAATGGCGCTTCATTTCTGTTTAGGACTGTCAACAAAAGTGCTAGGGGAATGAAAGAAATAATATTGAATGTTTATTTTCTGAAGCAGGAAAATAGGTAAGTAATTTTTTAAAGTGAAGATAGGGAATGGCTGACGTTAGAGCTTGTCGTTTTGTTTATGACAACCCTTCACCCTCACAACTGCTCGAAAAATTTCCCAAAATGGTTGTTCAAAAGAGAATCCAGTTTTTCAAGACTTGTGTGTGTGATGAGGCCTTTACACTTTTGTTTAAATTCTGTGATTCTTTTTTTGTGTTTTGGAATATATCTACCAAATTGTGCAGCTAGTCCTACTTTCTTCTCAATTTTCAAGATTTTCTGCCTTTAACTGAAATTAGAATCATTCTGTACTTTCTGTAATTTAACTTTCACCAGCGTTATTTTTATGTGTCAAAATAGCTTCAGTGTAGATGGATTCAAAGAGTGACTCTAAGGACAGTGAATTTAATATCTCTGTTGCAGAGGATGATAGTTATGATATCACAATTTATAAAACAATATCTCCATTATTCTAATAATGAAAATTATGTGATACCCACCCTAATCCAAAATGAATAAAATTTGGTCTATTTTAAAATAAGTGAGTTCACACACACACAGTAAGAATGCAGTTACCTTATAGAATAAATTGTACCTATTGCTTGGAAACAGTATTTACTTTTAAAATGAGCCAGATTTAGAATAAAGATATATTGGTAAGCATAGAAAAAAAAGCAGATACATTTGGTCCTCTATAATATTTAAAAGAATGGAAATAATTTTTAATGAGTTTTTGAAACCAGAATTTTCTAAATCTATAGAAGTGATTCCGATACTAATAAAGCCTTTACTATATTAGGGATACTGTGTAACATTGGATAATTATTACTTTTCTCCAATTTTAATTGATCTGCTTGTCGGGTAAAAAACTTGAGTCTTATGATCAATTTCAGCAGAAAAGAAGCTCTTAATTACATGAAAACTGAAGAACTCGGGAAAGATGACACCATAGCATTTTGACATGGGAAAGCTCTCATTTCGAAATTGAAAGATGAAAAAGATGCGTCACTTATTTCAACTGTTGATAATACAAAGATGAGTGAAGTGAAATTGTTTACAGAAGAATAGTTAAAGTTAGTAGTCGACTGTAATTTCACCTTGTGTAGCGTTGATTGTATTGACTAAAATTTTACATGTTATGTCTTACTTTGGAAAAACTGGGAGAAAAAAAGTATTACAAGAAAATATTTTTTCATGTATTTGATCAATGCATTTAAAATTCTGTTGTATATAAAAAAAAACAGCAGTTCTGTGACTTAGTTTCAATGTCGAGATTAGTTTGGTAATAGAATGGTTATACAAAGTATCACTCAGAATTGATGTGTAGCAAAAGAGGTACACCATCATTTGAAACACTGTTCTGGCTAACTGAGAGACTCTTTGTAGAATTTATTCCACCTGAAAAGAAAAACCTAGTAAGAAAATATTACAGTAAACAAGACAGTAAAAGTTATAAAGCAGTGGTCCCCAACCTCTGGGCTCCAGACTGGTACCAGAATGTGGATCAAATAGTACCAGGCTGACAGGGAACATTAAATTATTTTCATTTTGTTTACTGTGGTGTATTTCTCTCAGGTTTTTGTGACTTTCCATGGAAGTCACTTTATTTTCCATGTTAAATCACTCTAATTCACTTTTGAGTGTAACTTTCTTTTATTCTAAAAGCATTAAATTAAAATTACTGAATCAAAACAATCTAAAATATAAAGAATCAATTTTGCCCCCCCCTCCAACTGGCCATGGTAAAATTATCAAATGTTGATTGGTCCATGCTGATAAGAGGGTTGAGAAATGCTGGGTTAAAGGATAATAGAAGAAATACAGTATTATTGTACAAAGATGTGTATATATGATGATGTGTGAGACTTCGTGCTGTTCTGTGTTTTGAAATTTTTTGCACAGAGAGTGATATCTGTTAGAATCTCAACTTAAAAAACATTCAAGATAGTTTTGGAATTCATAGCCACATTTTTTTTGGCAAGGTAAACTAAGAAGCAACTTGTAAAAAATGATTTCTGTCAGTTTTGTGTGATAAATGTAGTTTTTACACTCTGATATCCAAAATGGATTGTAAAGCTATTTTAATGGTAAGGTTTCAATACCATTTTTTGATAATAATTTTTTTTATGTAGGTATCTTAAACACATCAAAGCAGTGGAACGTCAGTGTTTTTTTTTTAAATTTAAAACTTAGGTGCATTGCAGGGAAAACTGAAGATCTGTGGATGAAACATAACATATTTGACTACCAGTATGTGAAGCAGAAAACTGCCTACAACTCACAAAAATATTTTGCATTTTCCAATTCAGGATAGAACATATATTAATTTCCCTTAATTAAAAAAATGCCTTTTGGGGGCCAAAAATTGGAAAATTTCTGATGAAGAGGGTAGTTTTTAAAATTATTGTTAAAAACTTTGATTTTTCAATGATAGAGGAATATAAATGAGTATCTATGTTTCTTAAATAATCATCCATTATTTGGAATCTCCTTTTTTGATTTTTTAAATTGTCCTTAAGATACTAAAAGAATAATATCAGGCTAGTTAGTGTATTGGTACTTTTAGTAAATTAAGAATTCCATTTTCAAATGTAAATTTGTTTTATATTTTTATTTTCAAAATTAAATTTATTTTAAATCTTTAAAAATGTGTTTAAAAATTTTTTTTGGTGCATTTTGGTTAGCTAGGTGCAGAGTTTTCACCATTTGGGTGCTTTTGGAGATGACGTTTAAAATATGCAGAAATAAAAATTATTTACTGTTAATTGTTTTTATTTAAACTGAATTAATATTAACACACACAAAATACATATTTACATGCATGAGAATTGACATGACCTTGGTAATGGAGTGATCATAATTGCAAAGTTGTGGCCATTGTTGCTGTTGTTAAGGTGGAGGTTAATTTATTGAGGCTTAAAATCCTCATATTGGTGTGGTGTGGAATGTGATGCAAGCGTTGTTCCTATCACTTAAATATACTCAAAATTACAAAATAGGCTAAAATTACAAAATACAACAGCCACTATATTACTCCTAAGAGTGATGCTAGTGCAGAGAATAATGGGAAATGGTTGCAGTTCACAATATTTCTTCTAGGGTTGGTATTATTCGAAGATTTATTGCTTGTGTCTTGCTAATCAAGAAGTACTAAATTTTCCTCTGTTTGAAATTTTTTTAAAAAGTAATGAATTATGATGGAAATGGCAAAATTGTGTTATTTTAAAATCTGTGATTTATGTCACATTTATTTAACTAGTGCATATATTCTTGTAGTAATATATTTTTAAAAACTCTTTAGAATTGATGTTTCTTGAAACGAGTGCTCTTACTGGAGAAAATGTCGAAGAAGCATTTTTAAAATGTTCTAAAACCATCTTGGCAAAAATTGAAGCTGGTAAGTTCAATAATATTGGTTTCTTTTAAAAATTACCTTTGCATGTTAAATATAATTCATAAATAACAATTTGAGTAGGATGAGTTAAAATTTTTTAATAACACAATTACTACATTGATTGGATTGTAGTTTTTTTTTCTTCATTAATGTGAGAATTTTTGTATCTGTATATTTAGTCATTTTGTTTGAATAGTATGAAATTGTTCATTTATGTTTTTCTATTGATAATTGTTTTTTTTAAAAAAAAATGCAATATGGTTAAATTAATCACATTTTAAATGGCTTGAAATAAGACGTAAATAAGATTTTTTTATTGAAAAATTCTTTCATTTTCATTTGTTATGCATTTCTCTTTGTATAAATGAATCCTGATCGGAACTCTTGTTCTTTAGCTAATAATTTTTTCAAAAACTAACCTTTTTAAGTATCTGCTAATGTTACTCTACTTGTAATGGAAATGTTTATGGGATCTTTTAGTATTTTATATGAAACCACATTTTAATTATTTAATTGATTCTGAAGCAACACAGGAAGCATTAATATTACAAAAATACTCCTTACAAATTTACTTCAGGAAAAAAGTTTCGTGTCAACTTTTGGATTAATTAAAAGTATTATGAGTTTAAGAAAAAATACACTCTACTATAACTGTGTAACTACTTATACATAATCTGCAATCCTGGAATTTGGCATTTTTTCTCTTGAAGTGTGATAGTATGGTAATCTACTTTACATATCGTCGGTCTAATTATTAGACTGCGTAACTCCATCTCGGATGCTAATTTGATACAGTAAGGCTTGGCGCCAACTTGTTTGTGTTCGCCAAGATAAGCAATACTATTACAATATGGTTTACTTTGATATTTTTATCGTGCGATAATGTGGTTGCCATGGGGATATTGTATATTAGTGTTAGTTTTTTGTTTTAGTTTTTTTTCTGTGGGATCTCTGCTCAGCAAAAGTAGCACATTGTTCAAATTTTATGTAATGAACGCTTAAAATAGTGTAAATAATTTATATCTGGAAGTGTAATACATTAATATTACTTTCTGCTATATTTATTTTGTTAAAATCTTACCACCACCTCTCCCTTTGAAATCTAGTTTTATTATGAAATAAAAAAAAAAGTAGAGTGATTATACTGATCGAGGAATAAATTAAAAGTGGAGCGTACACTGAGGCATGGTGTAGACAAAACAAAAGGATTAAGGAATCGTGCCAAAAAGTGCTTGGCGCGTTGCTCTCCTACATCAAATCAGTTAAGCCGGTGGAGTTACGCAGTCTGATAATTAGGCCGAAGATATTCATCCTATACTTCCTAAAAATGAGCAAATAAGAAAGGAAAAAAAGTCACATGACATGAGTAAAGTTCTTATTAGGATTTATACAAAATGAACTTTTTTTTTTACTTTAGGCCTGTAGTTCATAAATGTTTCCCTGACCTATCTTTTAGCTGGTAATTTCAGATTGAATATATCCCTAATATAAGATTTTCCCGAAAAATGAATTTTAGCATATATGTATAGAAAGGCTTGTTGAAATGAAAGCAGCAATAGTATTCTGAGAGATAAAACTTTTATATATCTGCTGTAGATAGTGCTATACTTCTGGGGAAGGGGAAATGTTTGATTTAGCAACCTTTCATCATTTTTTTGAACCTAAGTGTTCCAGATCCAGTGAAGGGTATGTCATGGATTCCTCCAAGGTTGCACAGTTTGCAGTAATTTAATTTTTTTCTGCTGAAGGTATTTGTGAAACATATTTACGAATGAATTTGTATAAGATCAAGTGTTTGTTCCATACCAAAGTTTAGATAGTTTAAGAATTCTGCAGTGGTTTTGTTCTTAGTGTGAATATGTCATGCAGGTATTGAAAAATGGTTCCACATGCAATCAAAGACTTTCTGAAATCAGTATTCATGATCTTGAAAAAGTGGAAAAATTGTTTGGTAAACTCCTAGGAGAGCCCCCCCCTTGGCGCCAAACCGGAAAAAGCGCCAAGCGAAAACGAAATAGCGCCAAGCAAACCCGACAACGGTGACAAGTAAATATAGCAGTATAAGATGGATGCACAATGAAAATACATGTAAACAATACAGAAATTTAACATTTAAGATAAAAAAATATAACAACAGCACTTACTTTCTTATTGTTGATCCTTCCCAAGTGGAGGGTAAAGTGTAACAACTGCTTTTAAAAAATTCTGGAAAGTCTCGTCGCTGAGTGAGTGATCGCGAGAGCGCCGCCATAAATACTCAGCGAGGTAATGGTCGAACATGCCTTCTGCGTGGCTGGTGTGATTACGGAGAAAACGTTTTATTGCCGATTAACTTACTATAGGAAAACCACGAATTCTTTCTTATACTTCTGCAAACATCATGCGTATCCACACCTTTTTTTCGACATCTCCATTCAAATCCATCCAAAACAACACTCTTTCGTTCATTTAATCCCATTTGCTCATTACATTTAGGACATTCATAACTTAAAGCAATTAATCCTTTCATACACCATTCAATCAATTCTTTCTTGCCTCTAGCATTCAATAACGTAAGAAATTCTAACGTGTATTCACTTACAAGCGCAGCCATACTTTCAACCCGGTGCCCAACAACAAAATGAAATTTGAAATGCGCGCCCACAAATGACGAAAATTCTAGAAAAAGTTAGGGTTGCCATATGTCGTATTTAAAAGCAAGGTTACCATGACGGCGCAATTATCGCCAACCAAAGTAATTCGCGCCAAGGGTGGGGGCTCTCCTAGGAGTGAACCAATTGTTTTAATGAACATGGTTATTATGTGTAATAGACAAAAATGTATGTACACCAATAACCGATTTTCTTATACATATACAGGCAAACTGTCCATAACATCCCACCGAATACTATTTAAGTACAGTATGCATTTTTGCTTATATTTTAACATATGATTGTGTTTTCTATTTAACTTTATTTATTACTATAATATCAACATTGCACCACTGTTCAGTTTCTAATTACATGTCTATTATTAATAATAAACACTTACATTGTTGTCATGGTCACGAACTCGAGCATGGTTGAGTTGTGGGTTTCTGGTACTGCTGAAGACTCAAATGTAGAGGGCCTGATGAATATTAAATCTCATTGAGGCTCAGATTTATCAGTTTGAGAGAGGGATGCTAGTACAGGGGTGTCATCTTCGTCACTTTATAGAAGCTCAAAATTATGAGGCCTACCAACAATAGTCCTTGTTTTGAAGTGTAATATAAATTAAAAGAAAATAAATCAATTATTTATACGCTGCAAGATTACTTGTTTCTGTGTGAAAAAAAATATTGTAGGACTATATTTGTATTGCATGTAATTTGTGTGCATCATAGAGGTAGAGTTTATATTAACTATCTGTAATCTTTGGAAGTTGATTATGTATTTAATGGTAAATATTGAAACATGTGTTTTTTTCACTTTAAGTTGCTGTAATAAATTTTAATTGCTGGGAAGTTTATCTGTCACTGCCCATCATCCTGTCCTAACTGATATTAATGTAGCGTATTGGTTCTAAAGCTGTGGCATTCTGATGAATAGTCCCAACTAATTTGAAGGACAAACTCCTAATGGACTTGCACCAACACAAGAAAATTATGATATTTCATCGAGGGGGAGCAAAATCAGATTTGAGAAGCCACACTGTAACTAGGAAGATAATTGTGATTGTTGTACACATGCAGATCCTGCATCGCAGCAAAATACTTGCATCACTAAAAACAGTGGAATATCTGCATTGAAATACTTTATAACATTTTGACTTTTCTGAATAGCTATTGCAACAATATGAAGTCATCCATACTTTCGTCGAACATATCTGGGGGATATCTTTTGCAGCCTCTTTATTGACAATATATGTAAATACCATAAAAAATAATTTGTCTAGACTGTTTGTACAACATATTTGATTTTTAAATTTTCTTTATCTATCATTTCTGCATCTCATTTTTCTTTACAATTCTCAATTCCTTGTTTGATAAATATGAGTGTCAAATAAGCGAGAGATTCAGTATGTATGGTAATGCTTTTTTTTTGCTTACATTATTTGTATTTTTAAGTTCATTGATAATTTTATTTCAAGAATATATTAGGATTGCATTTGGTGAAATACTATGAAAATTGTTTAATATGAAACTTAGGGGACTGAAATATTTTTTCATGGTAAAAAGGGTATTGTAAAAAGCAACAACAATCATATATTCAACACAAATTTATTAGAGTCCATTTTATTGTCCATGTGTGTATATGCATGTATTTAATAAAAACCATTCAAACATTTCCATAATTTGATCTATTTTTTTTAATTATTGTTCAAGTAGGGTTAGCAACACCAAAATCTTTACAGATTTCCGTTTTCATCATCTGTTTTTGATAATGGCCTTAAGAAGCTCCATCTTCATTTTAAACAAAATAACAGTTTGCTTTCTCCCTGAGATTTTTGCCATTGTGTTTGCAAAAAATTCTAAAATAGGGGGGAAAAAACAACTATGAACCAAACTCACTGATTTTTACTCTCACTACAATGTACTTGTCATCGAATTCCAAAGCCAACTGATGAAAGATGACATGCTTTTGTGTGGCATTTTTAAAAGTGAAGGGTAAAAGAGTAACTTAGATAAACAAAATTGACTTTTGTCACAGGCTATTCAGATTATATTTCAAAACCAAGTTAGCCTTCTTTCAACAAAACATGGGAAACCACCTGTCTTTCAAGATTGGCTGGTATTTTCCGTTTTTTTTTTCATTCCCAGAAGGGAAATCTTTGTGCATTAAGAGAGAAAAAAAATGCATGAAAAAACATAGTAGTTTTGCCTCTTAAGCATTTTCACATTAGAAGTATTTCACTGTTAAGTTCTGTGAAACTATTCTTTTGTCGGCATGATTGTATACACATGAATTAATATTAGCCAATTATTATTTGAAAGAAGTCCATCCCCTTTAAGTTTGTTGTATACATTAATGTTAACACTTGAAAGCGTCCGAGATTTCGATTACCTTTAAACCTTCACCAGAGTCATTTTGACACTGCGATATAAAAATATATAAAATAATTGTAATAATTAAATAATTGCAGGACTACTGTTCAGTAGGGTTCAGTTGTAAGACTTTTTAATATCATTTCATGTAATTATCATTTATTATGACCCTTTATATTATAAAAAACTGATGTTGACATTATGTATCATGAAGCTAGTAGGACCACTTGCTGTGTCGCAAATCTGCCAGGAACATTGCTAATATGCTGTATCCATTCTGTGCCATCCCTAGCAAAATATATCTCAGGATTTACTAGAGTATTATCAATCTCATCTGTACTTTCTTCAGATTCTTTGTAGTCACTTTCACTCAATCTTATGTCTTCATCGGAATCTAAATTAGAATAAGACAGATCACTACCATCTGCTTCCTTCTCAAAAAACTCTCACAACAATTTAGCAATTTTGTCAGAGCTTAGACTTTTTCTATGAGTCATCGTTTCAGGGTGTCTGTTATGCACAGGTTCGTACATCAATGAAATTTTTTTTATGAGCAGATAAGCAAATGCTATATAATTGAACACTTAGGCCAATGATTTTAGTATAACTGATTCATTTTCGTTGTGAACCCAATAATATTACCTTCAAGGTCAAATAAATGTGTGATATTATTTCCAAAAGTTTGTTTTACTAATGATATCTACTTACTAAACTATCCTTTGCTAAATGGTAGCTATTTATAATGATAAATTGTGCCTTGGTGTTGAAACAACATTAGTGAACATTCTAGGTGTATGTAGTTGTTAATCTCTCATAATTCACCTAGAACCACAAAACTTTCTGAGTAATCACGATGGAAAATGATTAGAAGTCACAAGAAATTTTCAAATTCTCTGCAAAAATACAGAAAAGAGGACCAACTAAAGAGGTTCCGGTGTCCAATCGACACCGACAAACACTCTAGTGTTAAACTGATTAAATTCAAAGGATGCATTTTCATTGTGTATATTCCTTGATGCCATATTTTTCAAGTATATTACTTAATTATATTAAACAACTTTTATCTTTTGTAAAATCATTAACAGAAGGCATATTTTTATCTGTTTCTACTTTTAAAAAAATTAGATTAGATTCATTTTTTATCAACATACAGCTATACTTATTTATTTCCTTTGTACTGCAACCATATTCTTTATGAATCCAGATGAAAAATGAAATTATTATAATCTAAACAATTTTATAAAATTCCACAAATTTAATGCTGTTATTGAATGAGTACTCTAAGGAAAATTGTATTAATTTTAATTGTACTTTGTATAAACAAATAAGTGGCCTACCACATGATGGACTTGCTAGCAGTAGTTTGCATTTTTTTAAAATAAAAGTTCTATTATTTATAAGGATTTATAGTATTTTAAGGTATATTGATGATTTTAATAGTTTTCTTAGAAGTAGTGATTTTTATCCTAATTATATCTGAACTTAATTGAAACATTTAACCCAATTTTTACATATTACCTTGATGTAAACTTTGCATATTATATATCATCAAAAAATTTAAAATTTAATTTATTAAGAGAGGTTAGTCTTTTAACTGTAATATTATTTAAGTACCTTTTATAGGAATTCTTAGTCTTTTTTTCAATTAAATTGAGGCCTTCTGTCGAATTACCAATCATCATTGGGTCTTCGGTTTTAACTGGGTCTAAAGACTCAAGTTCTTCAATGTCTTGCTCTTCTATGAGCTCATCAATTGTCTTCTCCTGATTATGGGAATTCAGAACTTCTTGAATGTAATCATTAACCATTTCTAAATTTATTTCCTGGCAAAATTGATAACTTCTATCACATTACTAATTCCATCAGGCTCTGGTACTGATTCCGCCCGAGTTTCAGTGATGAAAAAAAAAAAAGACAAATTGATGAGGTTTGAAAGTCTTGTAACTCTGGGTTCATGTCAGTTGAGAGAAGTATGACTATATTGCTCTTACACAATGTAACCAAAAACAATGACATAGGTGTTTGGAGTGGGAGGTTCTAGTTTAAAATAATGCTATTTTTTTCATCTTGTTGTTGTAAACCATGACTATATATCTTCAGAATCTATCATATTACCAAATATATTTCTCTTTAGGTGAACTGGATCCTGAAAGAATTGGATCTGGAATCCAGTATGGAGATGCATCTCTCCGAAGACTCACTCGTCACCAACAGCGACAGCAGAGATCTCTGGATTGTGCTTGTTGAGATCAGATCTCTTTTGATGCTGCTACTACTGAACAGATGTATGTAAGTTTTCCCAGGATGTATTTCCACGTTTGTATATAATTGCCCTAGCTTGTGCAGAATAGTTAATATTAAATTTAAATGCAAAAAGGGCCATTGCAGAGCTGTTTTTATTATTCATAAGATCAAATTACTTTGATTTGAAATAAAAGTTAGTGAAATATGTTGGAAGCATTTCATGTATTTTGTTTGAAATCGGATGTTGGGTATTTGTGTTCATATTGTTCTGAATTTGGTTCATCATAGCAGTGAATATTAAATTATTAAGTTTGTAGAGTCTGCAAGTAATGTAGATTATTATTTATCTTCTATTTATTTAGAAAAAAATTTTACTATCAGATGCATTTGGATCTCGGTAAGGGTACTTTATTGATGAATATTATTCTTCATACTTGGGTGTGTTTTTTTTTAAAGAAATTATAAACATATTATGATTATAGTGATGTTTCATTTGTTGATTACCATTTTGGAATATAGTCATTTTTCAAATATAAATAAGAGTACTATTTAACTTTTAATGCATCCACTATTCTTTCTTGTATTAGTTTATGAAAAGGTACAATTTTATCCTCATGCATTTATTTTTCTTTTGAAAATTTATGGTCTAAATGCTTCTGGTTAATATCGAATTGTTTATGTATATTATGCCTGTTAATTTGAGATGGAATTTGTTATATGCTGGCTTTCTTGTGTTCATTTATTATTTCATATTGTTTGCAATTTACATTAAATTGTTTCTTCCTGCATAAATTATAATGCATTTATGTTAATCTGTTTTTTATTTTGAGCATTAAGTTGTTTTTTTTAATTTGATTCAGTTTTAAGAAAGAGTTGATAGGTGCAAAAATAATTTTTTAAAATAATTATTGAATCTTTTTTTAAGAAAAGTAATGTAATAACTAAAGATTGATTCAGAAGTAAAAAAAAAAATTTATTTTGGAATCCACCTCTTTTGTGTAAATATGTAAGTGATCTATAATATATTTGGAAAAAAAAATACTTGTGAAACATTCTCGAGTTTGATAAAATTTTGTGTATATTTACATTTCTAGCTTATAATAATTAATATTTTGTTTTTGATATGAAGTTATAAAGCTGGGGTGGAGGACTATACAAAGTTGTGTGCTATTATTTAGCCTTTCCTAAAGGCAAGCAAAATTTTAAATAAGTAGCTGAAAATGTATCCATACTTGTTTTTCACTTTTTGGTAGCTTTGTCAGATAAGGATTGTTTTGTCTTTGACAGAAAAATGCAAAATTTTTTAATTTGAAGTATTTTCTAATTCTTATTTTTTAATTTTATTCAATTATAAAAAAGCCATCGATCTACTTTAGATTTTATACATATAAATCTATTCCCCCCCATCTAATTTTTACTAATCTCATATTATAGTAATATTCAATTAAATATTTTGCTAGTGTCCCCCTCTTTTCTTTTTGAATTTTTTTAGTTTTAATGGTTGTGTGATATTAAATACATAAGAATGTATGATATTGAAGAAAAATAACTTTAAAATCCAACATTTGATATATATTAGTGCATATCTATTATTACAGTATTTCATACTTGTTGTTTGTTTCATTTGTTCTAATCAATTGCTGAAATATGTGAACAAATATATTTGTACCATATTATCTTAGAATCAGCTTAACTGATTATTATTTCTCTGGCCTTATTTTAGAATGTAGTTATTGAAAATGATTGTTAACAAAAATCCAATTTCGTAAAATAAAAAGCAATTAAGACAAAAAATTTTATCATTGGTTGTTATTCTTTAAAAAATAAACTGTTTGTGGTAAAATTTAAAATTTGTGTCATTACAGAAATAATGAGTAAAATTTATTACGGCTTATTGATTTTATATGCATGTTTTTTAAATAGTGATGTGTACTTAGTTTTTAGATGAAATTTTTACTTATATCATGTAACTTAAAAATGATAAAATTCATTATCTTCATTAAGCTTCATATTGTCATTAATTAAATTTCATAGAAGTAATAAGTACAGAAGTAATTTACATGTTACCCTAGTATGAAAATGACTTGTAAAGGCATATTATTATCAACCTGTAGCATTATTTTCATTGATTTGTCTGTTAGTGTGCATTGATTGTTATTTTCTGTTTTATGAAATACGTTATCCCCCTGCTTTAGTATTATTTTCTGTGGCTTGACTATGAGCTTTCTTTAATATTATAATCTAAATTCCAGAAAAATAATGAAAATATTTCTTAAAATATACAAATATTAAGTAAAACCGTAATTTTTATATGAATTAAATATATTTATTTGAATTCAGTTGAATTATAAAAAAGATTTAAATAGTTGCCATAAAAACTACTTGGCTCAAAAAATGGTTGGATATAATTACTTAGTCCTATTTTTCTTCATTGGGCACATTGCATAACATGCTATAATTATTGACTTTTTAAAAACTTTTTGTGTAATTTAACTGAATAACCCTTTTAATGAAATTGAAATTTTACCTCAATGTTCATAAAAGTTTTACTTTAAAATTTCATTGTTTCTGCTTTCATAGATTGTTATTGACTGACCTTGCTAAAACATGCATACATCTGGGAATTGTGAGTAAGATTAACTTGTAAATTAGATTGTGTGGATTTACAAGATAATTCACAAAAACAGAAAAATATACCATCTGAAATTGATTCCATTCCTTCTATTATGTCATATAATATTCCTTTATACATTTTTTATTTTTATTGTGAACATGATGTAAAATCTTGGATCACATTCACTGCTGCAGTAATTGTCACTAACTATTTGTCGCAAAATTAAAATGATGAAAAAACTACATATGTTAACTAATTATGTAAAATATGTGGAAAAATGTATATTGTAACTATATCTCAGAATTGATTGTGTATTGTATTATATTAGAGTTATATATATATATATATGAACACAAGTTGTGTGTTGTATTGACATGTGGCTATAGGTTGTAGAAAAAGTTAATTATGGCGATAATTCTCTGCCAATAAATATATACTGGCTTCTAAAACTTTGTGGTTTGTGACATTCGGTATTTATTTAATGTGAAGTACACTATTGTTTACTGTCACTTGTATTGAAGATCTGTATATATGTATTTTTAAATAAATTATTACATTTCTAAACTAAAAGACATTGTTTAGTTTCTTTTTTTCTTCAGTTTTATTTTGTTATTTACTGTAAATGGACTATCGTATTATAGGTATTAATCTGAGATACTTTTACTTCAGCTTATCCTTCTTGAAGATATCTCTAGGGTTTAATTCAAATGGTCAGAAAAGGGAATTTATATCAATAGACATTTTTTGTTAAAATTGATTCCTTGATATTATTAGATAACTGTAGTCGGCATTAAAGTACTGATGGGATAAAGTATAGCTATTTTAATAGCATTGGAAAGGCTTTTGAAATGGAAAAAAAATCAGTTAAAGATGTTAATAGTCATATAATTCACGTGTAAATACGATTTATCATTAAGTAATCTTTGTATCTATGATATAGTATGATAATGTTACTTATAAAATTCAACTTAATATTCAATTTTTCAGTATTCCTTAAAAATGAAACATTTATTTCTTTTGATCTGAAATTATTTTTTAATATTGAAGTTGTCAAGAATTAAAAGTTCACTCAAAAAAGGTGTTTTTTTCCCATCTAAAATTCAGAATGTGAATTGTTTAAATCTGTACTTAACACTTTAACTCGATTAATTTTTACTTAATAATCCAGACAATATACTAGTTCATGTATAAAGTGCATTGCTACTGTGAACAAGCTAGATTGAAATACTAACTTAACGACATATGCAAATTTAACCTTACAATAGTTATATTATATACGAAAGAAAGGAAATGTAGCTAAAATAGTATCATAGTCTAAAAGTGATGTTCTAACTCAGTAACTCAAAGCTAAGTAGTTAGGATACATTTGGACTGTTTACTGAATTATGAGCTCAAAAAATGGTGTTCAAACCTGATAAACCTATAATTTTAATTTTCTTGAGAAATATATTTGAAAAATTCTTCATTTGGTTGTAATGTTGTATATTGTTGATTTAACCTTTAGATTTTATCCCTATCGTAGGATATTTGACACTTAAATAGGTGATAGATTCAAGGGATTTTCAGTTATTACAAAACGATTTACAAAGGTGATAGATTTTCATAACATTGCACATTTAACATTACAAACAGCTACAGCTTTACAATAAAAATTGAAAAATATAAGTTGTATATACTTTCATCTATCTCCCCCCAAATCATAACAGATATACTGATCGTATTACAGAAAATAAAATCATGGTCATTTCAGCTATGAAAGCTTTTATATTAAGAATTTAAAATCAGAATCACAAATTTGTGATACAGGAATTACCAAGTGATTTTTGACTTATAGAGCAAAAATAATCAGTTTTTGTTTTGCAGCATAACTAAAATATTTCTATTAATTATTAGTATGGCAATAAAATTAATACAATTGATATTAAATGATGGATACATTTTTTATGCCCATTTTGTTTAATATTAAAAAAGAATTTAAGGTTTTTTTTAACACTTTTTTTGCTACAGGAAGGATTATTTTAAAACAAATCTTTGAAAATGTTTGAGGTTATATTGCTATACATAAATAAAACTAAAAGAAAAAATTGACCTCTTTTTTTTTTTTTAATGCAAGTAATTCACTCTTAGTAGGTTAGAAATCAAATCCCTATTATTTCTTGTCATCTGAATGAAAATGATAATATTAGTGGCTGAAAGGGAGCTCATGATATGTGTTTGGTGTGTGGCAACCTCCTTAGATACAGTGGAAATCGTTTTAATGCAAATCTTAGGGGACTGAAGTATTTTTTCCTGAAGGATATTGCAAAAAAATATATATTTTCAAAAAAATTAATTTCATTAGAGTTCATTTTATTTACATATATATGCATGTATTATATTAAAATAAAGGAAACAAAAGCATTCACAAGACCTTAATGAAATTTAATACAAAATTTTTTCAAGTTTTTTGAAAAACGAAACATTTGAGTTTTTGGAAAATCTGATATTTTTCTTTGCATTGTTTTTTTTAAAATTAAATTGTGAACAAAGTGTTCAATGTTGTCCATTTCACCATTTGAATGTGCTGTTTAAATAGCTGCGCATACTTTTCATGTTGCTTCTCATTTCGGATGATGTGGGAACAAGAGTTGCATTATTTATTTCATTTTTGTTATCGAAATCTGCATCAATGATATTTTTTGAGCTTCGAACAAACTCCAAAATGTCTTTGTCTGCCATAACTAAGGCTGCACTCACATTATCATCATCTACTGCAACGAATTCTTCACATAATATAGTAGGACAGTCTAATAATACAGAAACTTTCTGATACTTCATCTGGTGTTTTCCATATTTTGCTCATTTCCAGAAGGCGCGTTAAGCGATTTTCGTTTCGTGTTGAGAGAAAAAAATACATAGTAGTTGTGAGGAACATTTTATTATTTCACATTAACCAATATTTTATTTTACGCCTTATTCATATTTTACTGTACTATGCTGAAAAGTCATCTGACTGTAAAAAGTTTTCACATCTCCAGTTTATGTTATGCACATATCTGTTTTTTAACTATTATATGTTGATCCATCCACTTGTGTATATGTAATATCTTGAACAATGATTACTCACTATTTGGAATGACTTTCAGATTTGTGTTAATATTTGTACTTTCATCTTGTACCTTATTTAATTAAACAGAATTACATGGTAATAAATCATCCTTTAATTTCTCAAGATAGTTTTAAAAGAAGCAACAAACATATCTTCAATATGATTCTTGAAGAAATAATAGAGAGCACCTTTAGGTTAAGATGATTCTAGGTATTTTCTCTACAGGTTTACATGTAAATTAAACTCTGAAGAATTTTCTTGTTATTGATGTCATTCATTTTTCGTACATAGGATTTCTCATCTGAAAATAAATGTAAATTTCGAGGGCGACGTGGTTGGTTTGTTGCTGGCCTTCTGTACCCAAGGTTGTGGGTTCGACCCCGGCCCAAGTCGGTGGATTTTCATGAAGCAGAAAATCGACAGCGGCCATGTCGTAGGATTATACGGCATGAAAAAAATCACTTGAGTGCCTGTTTGGCTTGGGTGCTCTCGGCAAAATTAAAATCCTAAGTCGGTTTCTCATCATTACAGCTCACAAAGCCAGGTGCCTCTCTCTGAGGAGGAAACTGGGCGTCAAAATTACTTGCGATAATTGGTATCATCTACATGCTGCCACACTAAAAAGTGATACTAGCTCCTGGGGAATGTAGTAGATCTGCAAAGGTAAAATACCAATGTACAGCCCCATTAGAGAAGATTTTGTAAAATTCTACTTAAAACTCTGAGTTATAAAAAAAGAAAGAAAAGTAAGTCTTTTAAAAAATGAAATCTCAAGCATTGATTGTAAAATATTTTCTTCTCAATATTTTTCGAAATTTTTGTCACCCAAAACGACATATACTTCCCTAATTCCGCATACATTAAAAAAAAAATTGGTAAGAATATAAATTATTGTTGCTGTTGTGACTAATGCCACCTGCCTGACGAAGGGAGTTCGAGGCCCGCGAAATTATCGCAGCTAAGGGCTGGATTTTTACGCCTGTCGTAAGCCTTAGCTTTGAGCACCATGCAGGTGATAGTACGATTTTTCTCGGTTCCGCCCCAATTTAGAGGGGGAGGAATCCTGGGGGTGGCCAGGAGCCTCCCATCTCTCTTCCCCTTCCACCAATCTCACGAGAGGACTTGCGGCTTGGTGGCTATTTAGAGTACCCCAATGCAGCAAAGGCACTATACATTTACAAACATCCATGCCTTCTCCGAGATTCGAACCCAGGCCGTACGGCACAGTAGTCAGCGTCGCTAGCCACTATGCCGGAGAGGCGACATTTATTACCCGTAGACTTTTATTAAGAAATAATGCCTGGCTAAAAAATTGAATCACAAACACAATTAAAGATCAAAACTCTTTACTAAAACTGGAGTGAAAACTTTTTGAGTTTTGCGGTTATATAATATTTAAGGTGAGTTGAGAATGAACGATTAATATTATTATTACGAACGATAATATTATTATTAATATTAATGATTAATATTATTTATTACATTTAACTTATTAATATAACTCATACATCAAATGAAAGACCAACTGAAACAGTTTCATTTGTTGGCATGTGTGCGCATGTGCGAGAAATGTATGTTAATTTTTTCCCGTTCTCCGCCGATCAGCGCCTAGTGAACAGAAAGAGTTTTCTGTACCCTAGTTTGTAAAGACAGAATCTGCTATTACTGTGCAGCGAGCGTTTCGGTGGACACCTCACTGGACGTGTGAACACTCGTAATGCGCGTACTGGAGCTTAGAAATTCCTCATGAGGTGCTAGAGTCGCAACGAGACTTACCTAAATTGAATGTTTTTTGTGCCATATCTCGGCGGAAAGTGTATGAGCCTTTCGTTTTCGGAGAGACAACTGTTACTGGTTCTGCCTGTGTTGATGCTCTACAACTATGGCTATTTCCTCAATTGAAAGAAAGTGAACCAGGTAACTTGATTTGGCGGCAAGATGGTGCACCGCCTCACTAGCATCTATCAGTGTGCGAATGGTTGAACATCACTGTACTCGACCAATGGATTTTCCGCAAAGGGCCTCACGATAAAACTTGTTTCGTATGGCCTCCATGTTCACCCGATCTGACGCCATGTGATTTTTATCTGTGGGTGTTCATTAAGGATTGTGTGTACGCACTTCTGCTACATCCATACAAGACACAGGATTGAAGCAGCTGTTGCAAGAATTACCTCACACGCACTGAACAAAGTTTTGGATGAACTCGCCTGTCGATTTGATGTGTGCCGAATGGGGAACATTTGTAAGCTTGTAGATAAAACTGTTTCAGTTACTCTTTCATTCGATGTATGAATTGTACTTGTAAGTCGTATGTAATGAATACACTATAAAGTGTAACACCCAGTATATATACGCTAACTTCATTTGTTGAGCTTGAATAAAAGAATGACAAAATTTTTCTAATCCCTGAGTGGGCCCCGTATCAAAATTTCTTGCACACCCTTTTTGGGGTCCCTTAATATATTAATAATCTCCTCACATATGTTGGGGCTCTTTATCATTGATACGGCGGTAGTGATGCCCCTGTAAATTTGACAAAGAAAAAGTACGAAACGAAATTTCTAATCATGTTTTTCAAAATTCTTTTCTGTCCGTAAGTAACTATTGGGCACAACTTGGCAATTTTCCAAGTTGCGTTGTTCCTCATCAACTATCTATAAAAGTTTTACCCGAAGTGTGAAAAATCAAGGGATGAAGATCCCTACTTTTAAACGCAATTTTCATTTCAAATTTCCAAGAAAGAAACCACATGCCTCGTTTACTTGAGAACTTTATAGAAAACATCGAAAAGAAATTCTTCCAATTTTTTTCGCTTATCGTTTGGTGGGGAAAAAAATAGATCTGAAATGAAACCACCTGGGAAATTTTCTCGGTGGAATATAATGCATCCTCACGATCTTTTACGATCGATTCCTATTGGCGGTTTATGGTGAAATATTGTATTTCTCTTAAATTCCAAGGGACCCTGCGTGATGTAGTGATTTGAACCAACTAAAGAGACGTTCGATATATCACAAAACCGTAGCTCGATTCTTAGTTTCTTTGTTCCGGAAGGGACGGTGAAGAACGAAGTATCGTATTTTCTGGGAATGGAACAAATACGTTATTTGGACAGAACATGTGTTATCTATGGAACTTATTTTAACTTCTATTTTTTTCCCTTTTCGTTTCTTCTTTTTAGGTCAGGATTTCGAACGAAAAAGGCAACTCTCAAATTCGCAATCTTTTCTAACGTTTTTTTTTCTGCTTTAGAGTTTTAAACATTGTTTTCGGTATCATGCGATATTAAAGCCATGAAGAAGAGACCAAAAGGAGCTTAAAATTAATCATAATCATTACAAGCTTTTATTCAGTTTCACCTGTCCCGTTGTCGGTCTGTAATAAAATATTGCAAGTTAAATTTGATCCACTTCCCGGTTTCCTGTTGAGCTGAAATTTTGTATACATGTTTAGTTTGGATGACAATACATTTTTTAACCATTTATATTCCGATATTGTGCAATCAGTTAAAAAGATACTAATTAAAAACCTTTACCCCTGTTAGCTTTTTGTTTTGCCTAGCATCTTATCGGATTGAGTCTAAAGAAGTTCCCATTTTTCGACCTGTTTTAAAAACCCATCTTAATCTTTCTCTATCAAACTGAGACAAAAATAATTACATAATCGGGAAGATCATTTATTTTGCCACTATACGGTGTAATTCTTTAAAAAAAATATGATATTTTCTATTTTTTACGATGTTTTCTAAAATGAGTCAAAATCTATGCATTTTCATGTATATGATTTCTAAATCATGAATTTTTTTTCCTCTTAATGAATCGATATTCTGCACTAAAAAAGTTCAGGATTTTCTCTTAGAATCAATCATTTAAAAAAAAAACCCGAAAACTTTTTCTTTTAAGTATTTTTTGAAAAATTGTAAATTTTTAATAAAACATTTAAAAACTTCGTCATTTCTAAAGATAATCGCACGAAACTTTTTTTTTTCATTTGTAGAATAGTATTATCCAAATTCTGCACTAAGATTTAAAAAAATTGGTTTTAAATTACGGATTAAAATTTTTTTTCTGTGTTTTTCGTTTTTAATATAGTATTATAGTAAAAAAATTGAGTTTTAATATTTTGATTAATTTTGCTTTGTCCAATATTGTTTTGGTTTTATAGTGTTTATCCCCGTCCCCCATTATCCTCTTGTTGCGGCTCGAGTGAAATTTGTATCATATGTACGTGGCCCGGCGGGAAAAAAGATTGAGTATCCCTGAGTTAGCATGTTTAAAATTAACCGGCAAACGACCTTGCAACAATGATGCGCTAAATGAAATGAATAGACTGAAAAATTTGTCCAGAGATAAATAAAAAGTTAAAAATAAATTAAAAGTAAAAAAACTTTTTTTAAAAAACAAGCTTTTATTTAAATGCTCTAAAAAAAGAATAAAAACTTTTATTTAAAATTTTTTTTTGCTATCAACTTATAACGTCATTATACAATATATGATATAACAGCTTGTCGCGAGATTTACCTGTGTAGATAAACAAGCAAATTAAATTACTTGATCTGATTGATTTTAATTTTTAAAATTTTCAAACTAAGTAAATACGAGTACTTAAATCTCACGACAAGCTTTTATATCATAAATTGTGTAATGACGTTATGAGTTAATAGCAAAAAAATTTTTAAAAGAAAAGTTTATTTTAATCTTTTTAGAGCATTTAAATAAAAACTTGCTTTTAAAAAAGTTTTTTTACTTTTAATTTATTATTCAAAAATTTGGAGCACCAAGTTCTTACCACATTCGGTCGTGATTTTTTCCCCTATATGTGTATTCATAATGCAACATAAGTATAAGAAATTTCATTATAATATCATTGAAATATTTTTGTTAAAAATAATGTACAGTGGGTGATCGGTTAACGAACATAATCCGTTCCAAGACTATGTTCGCTATCCGAATTGTTCACCAACCAATCTTCGATTCACCATAGACTTCTATGTGAAATCGATTAATTCGTTCTGGAGATCCTAAAAATTAAATTTAAAAAAATGTATAATTTCTTAGTAAGTGTTTTAAAAAAGTAATACATATATATATATATATAGTCTTGCATATTAGTCAGTCCTTTTCATTTTTTGCTTATGGGGCGTTGAAGAACATGTCCAATGTCGATTGCTTTTCTCTCTTTTTCAGGATTTTCCGGAAGTAATTAATAGCATTGTCATTGTAAAGATCCCCAACCCTACTGACATCAGCTTGGTTTGGGTGCCCTTCTAAGACCATTGCTCTGACATCCGCCCACTTTTTCAAAAGATCTTTAATGGCAGATGTCGGCATTGGTCCTCTTTCGTCTTCCTCTTGTTCAGAAGGAGACACATTTCGATGTGTTTCTTGGTGTTCTTCATTCAAAATTTCTTGGAGCTCTTCTGTCGTCAGTTCATCTTCATGTCCCATTATGATCTCTTCTATGTCATCCTCGTTCACCTCCAATTCCAGATCTCTAGCAGTTGTCAAAATTTCATCCATAGTGTCAGGGATGTATCCCTGATCACCTCCGAATATGTGTTCGTTGTCCAAACAAAAAAAATCTTTCTTGAAAGTGTTCTTTATTCGAATATGTATTTGTTAACCGAACACAAAAATCTTTCATGAAAGTGTTCGTTAACCGATCATTCACTGTACTTGGGTTTTTGTTCATCAATACTTGCATTCAATTCGTTGAAATTTCTCTGGATACAAGAAACAACGCATCGTCACAGCTCAGGTGCATCCTTCTGGAAAGGAAACTGGGGTGCAGCATTTGGTAAACCACCTACATGGTACCGCACTAAAAAGTGACACCAGGTCCCGAGGAATGAACTTAGCCTGCGATGGTAAATATCAATTCGAAACCCCATTGGGTAACCGTGTCTAGTTTGTATTCATTAATATTTATTTTCGGACTTCACATAACAGAAAAGGAAAAGGAATAGGTATTTCGTAACATAATCATCTAACATCCTATCTACTACTAACTCTTGGATTAGGATTAGACCAGCGCTTCTCAAATTTTCAATGCTTCCCACCGATTTTCCAATCAGAATTTTCATCGCGCCCCCCTTCGTATAATATAACAATATATAGAATGTAATAATAATATACTATCACGTATATAAGGCTACGATACGACTCTAATTATGAACCACACAAATTAACAAGATAGTAATAATTTTTTTTTGTTTGATAAGCCCATGGAAGTCACACTAGTAACTGTTAAACATGTTTTTAACTTAGTATTGATAAATTAATTATCAAATACATTGTTCACTATTGATACAATTATAAATATGTTATGTCAATGTAAATGTGTCAGAATGTATTTTGTTTTACTTCTTTTCAGGGGAAATTGATAATTTTTATAAATAATATTTTATTTTCGACTTTTCGATATGCTTGCACCCCCCACGTAGGGTTTTCACGCCACCCCCTAGGGGGACGTGCCCCACAGTTCGAGAAACGCTGGATTAGACTGCCAGTCTGGCTGGTGCTTGGATTAAGATTAGAAAGGAAGGGCTCTGAATTTGCTAGGGGGCGTTGTTGGATCCGTTACACAACAGAGTTTCTCAAACTGTGGGGCGCGTGAAAATCTTACCAGGGGGCGCGAGCATATAGAAAAGTCAAAAATACTTTAAAAAGATTATTAATTAACTGAAAGGAATCAAAACAAAATATATTCTGAGATAAAAAATACACATTTATAATGATATAATATAAATGCATCAGTACTTCATCATTAAATCATCAATACTAATTTAAGAACAAGTTTAGTAATTAGTAGAGACCCCCCCCCATGCGCTTGTCATATACACGATTATATGCAAAATGTAATACTTATCTTGATAATGTGTACAGTTTATAATTAAAGTCGTATGGTAGTTTAAGCGTTAAAGTACATTATTTTTGTATAGAAGGGGGAGGGCATGAAAATTGGATCACAAACAATGTAAGTTGGAGAAGCGCTGCGTTACAACTATGAATTTATCCTTTCAATTACACTCAATCCACATTTTGTTTAAATTCTTGTTTCTGATAATCGATTAATAACTCATAGATCTTTAGGATATACACTCATGGATAAAAAAAATTAACGCACCAAGAAAGATTCATCAAAATGAAACGAAATTTGTCATACGTAATGACTACTTTGATATAAGTAAATGATTTGAAATTCAAAGAAAAGGGATAATTTATTTCAGAAAAAAAGACAAAAGAACGGAGGATTTAATATTCTGTTGAACCACTTCTAGCGCGAATACACGATGCGATACGATCGGGCATTGTGGCATACAAGTTCTTTATGATGTCTTGAGACATTTCGTTCCATATTTGCTGTAATCTTGCCTCTAGTTCATTCAAATTCGTGGGATGCCCAACTCGCCGTCCCAAATAATCCCAGATAAGCTCGATTGGACACAAATCTGGAGATCCAGGCCAAGGAAGGGTAGTAACAGTTCGGAGACAGTCTTGTGACAGACACCCTTGCCGTGTGAGGCCGATAATTGTCTTGTTGAAAATGGCTCCTGGGAGCCGTTGTATGAGTGGCAACACATGTGTTTGCAGAATGTCATGGACATACCGCTGGGCTGTCATGGTGGCACAGACCAACACTAGGGGTGATCATGTATTGTAGGCAATGGCACCCCATACCATCACACCAGCTGTGGGAGTGGTGTGTCGCTGTAAAGCAAAGGCAGGACTGAGGCATTCACCACGGGGTCTCCACACACGAACACGATTGTCATCACTGCTGAGATTGAATCTGGATTCGTCGCTAAAGATGACCTGGTTCCATTCCGCTGTATAGTCCAGTTTCCTCGTGCGCGGCACCACTCCAAACGGAGGTGTTGATAGGTGGGTGTCAAGGGCAGCTCACGTAATGGGCGCCGCGATCCCAAATGTCCTTCAGCTAGGTTCCTTCATTTGGTTCGAGAAGACACAGGGGCCCCTAATGAAGGTGCTACCTGTGCCTGGATAGCGGCCGATGAAGCAGTTGGCTGTACGCGTGCATTTCTTACGATGTGGCGGTCTTCTCGACGACTGGTCTGTCGAAGGCGTGCTGAGCCTGGTCTTCGGGTAAATGACATCTCTTGGATTCACTAGTCCCAACACCTTACAACACAATCAGAGCGGTTTAATTGACGAGCTACTCGCCTAGCTGACCACCCAGCTTCCATCATGTCGATGACTCTCTCCCTCTCAAACTGCGACAGCTGCTCATATTGTCTTCGAAAACAATGTAATGGCATGTCTATCTCAGCTCTTCCTTTGTACACGATTCAGCGCACTCAAACAATCTTTAGTTACCTATTTTATACTCCACAGAGAGCGACTTAAACGCTCTCTTTCGGCTATATGTAATGCGCAATCACGCTGCATTTCTAATCATTTGCATATCTTCCCGACATGTACCTTCATGCCAAGTTTCGTTACGATCCCACAATTATTTCTTGGTGCGATAATTTTTTTGCCCATGAATGTACATTACTTTTATCTCCCGATTTACATAGAAGATAGGTTCATATTAAAAAGGCGTGTAAATTGAATCGCAGATTTTGTAGGTAAAATAAAATAAAATTGTAATTGCATTGGTATCAATTGAAATTCCCTTTTGAGTAGAGATTTTTGTGTAGTCGTATCATTTTCCTCTGCAGCATCTGTTACGTATGAAATTGTACGCATATTCGTAGAAGCTGCTGCAGTTAATCTCTCTAATAGAGTTTTTCCCTATTTCTCATAGCCCTAATTGTGGCTTCATTCATGGGATACTGTTGCTCTTTCTTCATCATGTAGATGCTCTAAAATTTTAATTTTGCTTTCTAAAAATACAACTTTTCATTTATTTAAATTTCTTTCGGCATGGTAAAAAACCTAAAATTTTAATAAAATTTATAAAAATGGTACAAAAATTATATTTTTTTATCACTAAGTATTAAAGCTGCCCATTCTGTATAGTGGTTAGCGACGCTGACTGCTATGCCGTTGGGCCTGGGTTCGAATCCAGGAGAAGACACGGATGTTTGTATATGTATTGTGCCTTCGCGGCATGGGGGTACTTAAGTCGAACCGTAAGTCCTCTCGTGTGGTTGGTGGAATGGGAAGAGGCCCCTAACCACCCCTGGGTGTTCTCTCTCAAATTTGGGGTGAAATCGAGCTAAATCCTTCTGCCACCTGTATGGTGCTCAAAGCTATGGTTAACGACAGACGTCGCTTAGCCCTTTGCCATGACGAATTTCGTGGACCTTGATCTGACCTTTGCCGATCAGGTGGCATTAGTAACAACAGCAGCAAAAATAAAGATTTAAAAAATCCGTATAGGAAAGCACAATGATGTACATCTTTGTGTTAAAAAAATCACACAACATTAAATCACTCGAATAGAATGTTAGCACATACAAGATGGTGAAACTCCATTTTTAGATTGGAATAAAGAGAATTCAGAATAGAGAATGGAATGAAAAAAATTACTAGAAAAAAAGTTATAAAAGCGAAGAAAATGAAAAGATGATTACCCGGTATTTTTTTTTTATGAAGTTCTATGTTTAAAAACCATATAAACTAAGTACCATGTAAATCGCGAGATAGATGTACAAGAATCCATTTTACCACATTGACTATTCTTCAGAAACATTTTTTTTCTCCAGACATGGCTCATTTATTCATATGAAAAGGATACATTGTTCAAAAGCTTTCTGTGCAATATATGGCTGCAGTGGTCGCGTAGTCATCGTCGCGAACTCGTGATTGGCATTGTTTCAATGGGGTTGTGGGTTCAAATATATCCTGGTGTCACTTAAGACTTCTGTGTAGAAGAGCTGATGCTCTTTAAATCTATCAAAACTCAAAAGTCTTCATGCTCATAATAATATTTGTTCAATAAGATTCTAATCACATTGATCAATTTTTTAAAAATTTTCTTTTTCTGTTTAATGAATTATTCGGGGGGAAAATCCCCTTTTTCATTAAATCAATATTTTTATGTTTTTAAGAGATCTATATTTATTTAAAAAGTACATTTTATACCTCGGCATATTTGTGCTATTTGCCCACTTTTTCAATTCTATAAATTCTTGGAAATAGCCATTGTGACCGCGCAAACCGAACTCATGGCCGGCGTTAGTTCTGGGGAATCGTGGGCTCTATTCCTGGTGGCACTTAAGATTAGCCATGGGGAGTTAAGACAGTGGCGTAACGTACACCCCTGCAACGCGAAGGGGGGCAGGGTACTTAGGGGCCCAAAGCCTAACTGATACCAAGTACGTACCCTTTGTGAGATCCGGCTTGGGGCCCAAAACCTGACTTTGTAGGGGGCCCTAATATTTTTCGCTACGCCACTGAGTTAAAAATTATATTTACGTCGCACTAGAAAGCTGCTTGAAGGCTTTTGGCAATGGACCTCGTAATTTTGAACCATGGTTAAGCGACGAGGACGACACCTGAGCTGGCACTCCTCTCTTCTAATTTCCACAGCACACTCACGGGAGGACAATTTTAACTCGACATATTTAACGTTCATCGGCCTCTTCTGCACGGCGGGCCTTCAGCGGCTCTTGGCTCGAACTCATGACATGCCAGCTACGAGTCCGTGACCTTGACCACTTGGCTACTGTGGCACCCGCCATGGGGAGGGGCTGATGCAAGGTAAATCTGTCGAGTTTCAAAGTCCTCACATTGACATGGTGTGGAAGTTTGGAGAGTGAGGTGCCAGATGAGGTGCGGTTCTCGTTACTTGACCGGGGTTCAATATTAAGCAGTCCTTCGGTAACTGCCCCGTTAATAAATAACCTGCACAAGATACGTCTTGAGTTCTTATATATATTGAGTATTCATTTCTATTAGATCTGTATTCTTATACTACAATTTTTTTGTACTAAATCATTGATTTAATCATATGAATATTTAATTTGAGAATATCCATATGATATTTAAAATTTTGGTATGTTTAAAAATGACACCAAACGTAAAAAAGCGTGTATCAAACGCTATTAAAGTTGTAATCAAAACGCTATTTAAATTGAATGGGCACACATCAAGGAAATAATTCTTTTTCACTGTTTTCATTCTACTCAAAAAAAAAGAAAGAAAAAAAAGAAGACATTTAACATATTTAGAAATATAATATTCGCAATATCAGTAAAGTCATTGTCATCTGTATTGATGACAATGACTCATTACTATTCAAACTCTTATTTCTTCCGATATTCAAAAATGTTGTAAATAAGTGTAAGTCACGAATTCCTGTTTCTCGGTACTATTTTTATTCAAACAGATTTTAAAAATTGCATACTTCATTTTGTACTGACGGAATATTTAATTAAAATAGAAAAGGAATTGGTACATCATTAGTTCTTTACCCTGAAAAACTTGCTATGTAATACCAAGGAAAGGTTTTTCAAGTGATGATCAAATAAAATATCTTATGTATAAAACATAGCCTTGTTTTGAGGATTATTTACAGATAACATTCTAATTTCACCTTGAACATGAATTTACCTTTCCAACTCTTCTTTTGAAAATAACTTAATAAAAAAAATTCACTAATTTGTAGTTTTGAAGAATTAAATTAGAAATAGCATACGAAATTCTATATTTGCTATTCCTCCAAATAGTACCAAATATTGTAAGTTTCTGAGAATTTAATAAATTTCATTTTGACGGTCAACTCTTTTGAAAGAACATTGCTGAAAAACCTCTTACTCACAAGAAATGCATTTCACCCAAAGTGTGATAAAATAAAGTTGTCCTTGTAACGCTCTATTATCCTTGTAAACACAGCGAAGGCGCCCCTGAGCCGCTTCCTGAAACCAAAGAAAGAGAAGAAACAAAAATATTCAATAAGTGCAGTGAGTTCTAATAAGTACGAATGACGACACTGAGCTTTTTATTAATTTCCATCTCATCCTTCCACAGTTGTTCTACTACGTCGACATACGAGCATGGAAAAGAAGAACCACGTGGTATTTTCATTCTAACGCAGCTTGTCGAATAGTAAACAAGGTTACGAGTACCGCTGCAAGTGAAGGTGGTTTTCGCATGTGTTCGGATTTTTTTGATCGCAGAGCTTTGAGCGAAGAAATCGCAATAGGATGACAACGCACGCACAAAAACTTGCGGTAATTATTTTGTGATTTGATAAAAATATTAAATTGTTAAAATTTTTACAATGCTGCATTTAAAGTTTTAATCTTTGTACAACATATGATGGATAAAAAGACAAATTTTAGTATAAAGTAAAGGTTATATTTATTAATATTTTTTTATATGTATCGGTTGCCAGTTTTTACATTATTATTTTAAGACAATAAAATCCAAACGATTTTTTTCGACGAAAATAATGCTTAGAATTCGAAGTTTAGAATTATTTTGAATACATTCCTTATCTAAATATAATTACAAAACAAATATATAAATAAGCTTGACTGACACAGTTCTTTAATTTGTAATCTTTACACCCGTTAAAACAAGTAATTTTTTAAAGAAATTATTTAATCAGGTATAAAAAAATAAAAATTGATAAAATTTCTAATGAATTCGTCGAAAAAATGTGAAATTTATTTTTATGTAATTTATATTGATATTAATTTATTTTATGATTTGATAAATTATATTACGATGTTAAATTTAAAGTTTTATTCTCTATTAAACATATGATGAATAAAATGACAACTTTTATTAAAAAAAAGTTATATTTCTTAAAATAATATTTTTTTGGCGATAATAATGCTTAAAATTCAAAGTTTGGAATTGTTCTGAATAAATTTCTTAGCTAAATATAATTACATATCAAATTTCAATAGGTTTTAACTAAAACAATTTTTTAATTTGTAATTTTTAAACCAGTTATAAGTATTTTTTAGGAAGTTATTTAATCACGAATAATAAAAAGAAATTGATAAAATTTCGAATGAATTCGTTTAGTAAGTAAGAAACTTATTTTTATGTATGTAATTTATATTGGCTGAAAAAGTACAAGATATATTACTTTTTTTACATACATATTTGATATTCTTTTGAAAACTTCAAAAAAAGTGATTATTTTTCCATTTATCTATCTCTATTTATAAGAAATATTCTTCGCTTGTGGTTTTGATTGGAAAATAATATTGCTTTTTTTTAACTGTTAGAAAAGAGTAAATCAGTTCTTAAAATTTCTCACACTACACCTAATATTTTACTATTTTATCTGGTTTGGAATAGTTCACTTTTGAAATAATTACAAAAGAAAATATTAGATTTCGGAGAGTATTGAATGAATCACGTTTCATTTACGTATATCATATAGCAAGATCCAAGTTCTTAATAATTCACTTATCGTATTTTGACCTTAAAATTTTGAGATGTATCATAAAAGTAAGTTATTTTTCAATACAAATATAATATTGCAGTATAAGAGACAACGTATTTAGTACATTTCATACATAGGGATAAACGGATTCAAAAAGTGCCAACTTTTATTTTCCGTTTTTTAACGCTGATCAGTTTTTTAAAATAATATAATTATTCACTGACCGCTTTTGCGAAATGTATAGCTTATTATTTTATTTGCAGTAAACTTATTTTGCAAGTTGCAATTAAATTTAGTATTTACTAAACATAGTTTAATGCAAAATACAACTGTAAGATTGGGATCGAATATTTTCTTATGTTTTTTAAAAATATTTATGTTCCGTTTTTGAATAAATGTGAAAAATAATTTTTCAATAACTATACATAAGTGAAAAAAAAGTAGAATACAAAAAGGAAAGCTAAAAATATTTTGTGTATGTTGTATGCTTTAATTATTGTGATGTAAATAATGATGTGAAAATCTAGAGTGTGAAAATTATTCTAGAAATACATATTAATTTTGTGAAATTATAAGTTTCTAATAGAAGTATTATTAAAAGATTTTCTTTTTTTTCTATATCAAAATCTAAAATTTATTGTTGGAACAGAATTTCACGTTTCCTACTATTTTCAATGTTAAAACCCAGTTTAAAGGTTTTTTTGGAGGGAAAAAATGAGGTAGATTATCAGAAAGCAAACTCATAGGAAATAGTTATTTTTTAGTAAAGATGAAAGCATTTTTTAATTTTTTGATAAACAAATAATAGTATGAAAGTGTTTTAGATTATTATCATCTTGGCTGATGACAGATTTTTTACAGAGACAAATTGACACTGACAGATTTTTTCACCTGAATTTCCTATAATATCATGTACAAACAACTATATCCTGGGTGAATTTTCAATTTTGTGATTTCTTTAGGTTTATCTCAAACGTTCTGACTTTTCTAAACCAAACAACAATAATTTATTGCTAGCAGAATAAGTTATGTGTAATCTTTTTCAGGAATTATGAAAATATTTTTATTGAAAATTCCTCCTTTCTTTTTAATTTCCGGTTATTGTTGGGATTCCTGAAGAACATATTTTGTTACATTATATGTACTTAGTCATAACGTTTCACTTCTAGAGTCATTTGCTGGCGTTGTGGGGAAGACCGGAGAGAGAGTGCCAGCTAAGGTGTCGTCCCCTGGTTACTTGACCGTGATTCAAATTTATGAGGTCTTTCGCCAACAGCCTTCGTGTTGTTTCAGAAAACAACAAAAATTAAAATCAAAAATTCAAATTTTTTATAATCAATTCTATATAATTTCGTCGGCCTAGTTATCAGACTACATAACTCCATAGGCGTTACTGATTTAATATAGGAGTGCAACGCGCCAAGCGCTTTTTGGCGCGATTGCTTAATCTTTTTGTTTTGTCTACGCCGACTCAGTGCCCGCTCCGCTTTGAATTTATTCCTCGATCAGTATATATATATAATCACTACTTTTTTTAAATTTCATATTAAAACTTAAGTTCGAAGGGAGAGGTGGTGGCAAGATTTTAACATAAAATAAATGCAACAGAAAGTAATATTAATGCATTACACTTCCAGATATAAATTATTTACACTATTTTAAACGTTCATTACACAAAATTTGAACAATGCGTTACTTTTGCTGAGCAGAGATTCCGCGGAAAAAAAAACCCAAACCAAAAACTAGCACTAATATACGTTATCCCCATGGCAACCACATTATCGATCAATAAAAATATCAAAGTAAACCATATTGTAATATTATCGCCTATCTTAGCGAACATAAACAACAACTTGGCGTCTAGCCTTATTGTATAAAATTAGCATCCCAGATGGAGTTACGTAGTCTGATAATTAGACCGACGATTTTACTCCATGATATACATATTTATGCCATAACGTTAAGAGCCGTAAAGTTTTTCTTTTCGCGATTCTTTGAAATATTTAGCTTTGAAATTAAATGTCTCCACCTCAGTATTATTGATAGGAAGAAATCCCAGGATGAAATATTTTGTTATACTCATCTAGAAAGAACTTCACACTGATGGCTGTATCAATATACTTTAAGAATTAATCTACAGCTAGCGTAGCTTTTTTTAATTATTATTTTTTATGTATATATATTTTTGCCCCTAACACTAAATATTAAAAGCTCTTAAGAAACATTTCTTCTCAATTTCTGCATCTGTAAAGGTTTCATATGATTACCAATCATACAACTAGTTTCATAGGATAGCTTTCTTACCGCTGTGATATTGTCACTGACAAAACACTTTGTTGCAAAGATTATTCAAGAGAGAAAGTCTATTTATCACCTCTTGAAACAGATCTTCGAGGAAAAATGTCATTGAACGATTCTCGTTTATTTGTATTTTTTAAAAACGGCACTTTCATGACAAATCAAACAATTATTGATTTCTCTCTCTCTCTCATGTTTGATTTTCACTACAAAATTGTCAACCTCCCAATTGTCTGTAAACAATCTTATTTTCTTCGAATATTTTTCACTTGCAAGATATGAAAGATAGCTAAAAATTAGCTCCACGCATAAAATTGTCGCTACGCCACACTGCTGTCTATTATCACTAACCGTAACCGTTACAAAGAGAAAAAGAATATCAATTCGCACCCATACGACATCGACCTCAAAAAGCAAAATTGATGTATTTGATTTCTTAAAGAATTTCTCACCAAATTTTTAATACGATGTAAGTGCATTTCTCAGAGCAATGGGCCATGACCGGGTTACTTAAAAAGGCTCGGTGGGCCGCTGGTTGAGCATCGCAGCTATAGAGCAACTCGAGGGTTATTGGCGACGGATCTCGTAGTTTTAAGCCACGATCAGGTGACGAGGACGACACATGAGTAGACATCTCCCTCTCCTATCCGAACTGCACACCTCATCAGCGGGAGGACTTAAAGCCTTTGCAGATCTTACGTGCTATCAGTCCCTCACAGTGGCACTAGGGCTCGAATTCAAGACGCGTCGGTCACGCGAGTTCGGGAACATCTTTCTTCAGAATCGAAAATTACAAAACTGAAAAAGTGGCAATTTTTTTATTGAAGTTGTTGATGTGTTAATTTGGTGTTAGTAGGAAGTAAAGTCTAATACTAAACTCAGGGGCGCAACAGTTCATGAGGGCCAAGGCCTACTTTGCCTATCTAAGTTTTCGTGACGTCAGGCGCTGGGGTGCATTTGCAGATGTTTCGATCGTGGTCAGTCTGACGCGAAACTCGGGCCGCAATAGCCGAGTGGTATAGGTATCGGATCGTGGCTTGCTTGGTCACGAGTTCGATCCCGGTACCACTAAAGACCCGCCGTGTAGGGCAGCGATGCACGTTAAATCTGTCGAGAGCTGAAACGTCCTCCCGTTGGTGTGGTGTGGTAGTTAGGAGAGGGGGTGCCAGCTCAGGTGTCGTCCACGTCACTTGACCATGGTTCAAAATTACGTGGTCCGTCGCCGAAAGCCCTCGTGTAGCTGAACAGTGCGACGTTAATATTCAATCAATCAATCAATCTGACGCGAAACTCCCAGTGTTCAGTTCCTAAGCACGCTTGGTACTCATTTATCGACCCACTGAAGGAATGAAAGGCTTAATTGACCTTGTTCAGCCCGGGATTTGAATCCCGGACCTGTGGCTTGGAAATACTACCACTCAGCCACTGGGCTTCAAAGTCTAATAATTCTATAAATAATTAATAAAAGGTCAGGATAATTTTAAATAAGAAAAAATCGCAGTTAGTTATTATTTTCTTCTTGAAAAATTATTCCATGTTTGGATGAGTAATGCGTTGTTATTGTTGTCGTGTATTTTTATCCTCGTATACATATGAAATACGAGTGAAAGAACAGAAAAATACAATAAAAACAGAAGAATATAGATATTTACTACACATGATGATCCCAGCGTATAACAGGAGGGGTGCGCTGCTTTCCTTTCGAGACGGGAATCCATTACAGGCGAAAGTCCGACTTCTTTTCCCGAAGAAGATACAAACATGTCTTACTCGGGATTCGAACCCGAACCCACTCGGTTACAAGCCGAGAGTCATATCCACCATACTGGCTGGGTGACGATGAAAAATAACTAATCGGTTTATAATGTTAGAAATAAGTAATATATGTAATTGAAAAGGGGTGAAATAAAGTAATATGACGAAGTAAATTCATTCCTTCAATTAAGTCCACAAATCAGGAAGCTCCCTCTCAATCCAGGCCTCTCCACTTCAAGGCCCAAATACATTTCGATATGGGATGGAGGAACGCTTCGCGTTCCATTTCCGAAAGATGTGAAGCGTCCGTCCGTTCGTTCCTTCGATTAAAAGCAAATTTTATCGAAAAGAAGAAAAAGAGTTTTATCAGTTGAAAGGTTATTTAAACAATTTGTAATATGGTCTTTGTAAGACTTTACTTTACGCAGATGGATATTAGTAACAAATTTGACGTCGAAACTAAAGCTTTTTATATCATGATTTAATTTTTGTATTTAATACTCTTAATTTCAGACATATAGCTCTTGACATTCATAGCTTGTTTTCGTTGAATATGAGGTAGTTGGATTCAGTGGTGTATACCAGGGGTGTCAGACTCGCGGCCCGTAATGAACATTCTTGTGGGCCGGCCAATATATATCGGCACAAAACAATATATAATCTGTAGGAAAAGCAATTTACGTACAGCATGACTAAATCAAGTTTAGATGATACTGCATCGTATGACAAATAAGCAGAAAATGACTGAATTTGAAACATGATTTAAAGATTTTAATTCTTTGATAGAGACATTTTGTCTATTTTCTTCAATTTTCTAAATAAATATAGACTCAGTACCCAGCCATATGCAAATGTAAGTGATCCAGATTCAGTGCGATACAAATTTGAAGGCAAAATTCATTGAAGGGGATGTGACCGAATTTTACAAATATTTACCTGCCACGTTTGAAAATACTCGAAAAATCACATATGAAATTATTTATATGTTTGGAAGTACTTATCGGTTGGAGTAGTTATTTTCAGTTATGAAAGGAAATAAGTCTCCTGTTAGAAATAGTATCTATGACACTGACCATGGGTCAGCCAAATTTCTCCCGAAATAGGAAAGATAGTAGCAGAGAAGAGATGTCAAGTGTCTGGACCAGTGCCGGTTTATCCATTGGATGCTTGGAGCGGGCACCCAGGGGCCCAGAAGGGCCCGGATAAGTTGGACTAAACCACATTTTCTGGTTATAAATTTCGATCCTTCTGGTGCCAAGGGAGCCTGTAGTTCTGCGTCCAGGGCCCGAAATGAGCTTAAACCGGCACTGTTCAGGACGCAAACATTGAATCTTTTTTTGTTTTTCAATTCCTACTGTAAACTCACACTCTCTATATGTTTATTTGTTTATTTATTTATTTATCTTGGTGGAATTTTCAATCGTTAGTAAAATACATTTTAAAGCACTCAATTGAGCTGAAATTTCATAAATATGATCATTTTGGATCACAATACAATAATTTAATTATAATTAATAAAAATTAGTTGATTAAAACTAATTATTTAAAGAATTACAAATACAGCCACTTTGGCGACTTAGCGTCCCTTTTGGCGACTTGTGTCAAAACTTGAAAAGGTTTGTTTCTCACGTTTTAAAGCATTCAGTTGAACTGAAATTTTATTTACACGATTGTTTTGGATGATAATACGATACTTTAATGATAATTAATAAAAATTAATGACCACTTAAATGTTGTGATTCTGTCCTATGTATATACATATTTATATGAATTGTAACTATTTAATAAAAAGTAGCCAAATAAAATTTTTCTTTGTTGATCTAAGTAGGAATTGATTTTAATTTTTTTTATATTACTTGTTTATTATAATGTACATTCGAAATAAATCTGCGTTGATTTTTTTTGTGGTCCACTTAAGAGTTAAACCTGGTTTACTTGGCCGAAGTTAACGTTTGAGTTTGACACCCTTGGTGTTTGCAGATTACTTTGATGGGGAGGTAGAGTGGACATTTTAATAACATGTAGCTTAATCTCTATGCTCAAAATAACAAATTTGCTAGCGTATAGGGGAAGGGTTGAATCCCAGCACCTTTGTGCATGCCACAGCGCTGAACACAAAAATTTGCGGGTGGCCATGACCATCAATGCATAATTCCTTATTTTCGAGTAAACCATTTATATAAATACGATCAAAATGAAATTAAGGTCGCAAGTGAGAGGTCAACACAGGCGACTTGGCCTTAATTTGCATAACTGTCGTAGATTCTTAGGAAAAAGTAGACTCTCAGAAGGCGAAGAACTGAAACATAGTTTTTATTTAATTAAAAAATTAACAAGTCTTTCAGCATATGCGTGAAATTGAAAGAAAAATTTAACAGAAAAAAAATAAGATGTGAATTACAACTAAATGATTAGAGAAACTAGAAGTATTATTAATAGAAAATCATTCTTCTTTTCACGCACACAAGCTAAAATCACGTAATTTTCTTAGAACAAAGTGCAATGGAAATTTAAAAAAAATATCAATTTCTCCTTTAGACTGCGCTTTTAAAAATATTATTCTGTACTAAACTAGCAAATGCAATTCACTGTAAGTCCTCGCACATTTTCATAAACAAATTACGAGAAACGAACGTGTGATCAATTGACATAATAAAAAAAAAATTCATTTACGAAATGAAACAACAAAAACATACGAATTAATATCGCAAATGTTCAGAATTTTCTTTGAATTTAGCCCCATGGTGAAAAGCTGAAATTGTCAGAGTACTGCTGATGAAATTCGAGTGTAAAAATAAAGGATGTAAGAAAAGTCTTCCTTAAAGCCCACACAGCACACACATTTTATTCACAACAGACAATAAAACTTAAGAGGTTTCATATGCGTTATGAGACCTTATCTATCTTGGAAATCACACATTTCGCTTTTCGCCTGTTATTGTACCACCGTTGGGTGTTGAAGCAACGCTTTTTGCTCGAGTTGTGAAATATGTAACGGAGAGTTCGCTGCAAATTCAGGTGTCTCCTGATCTAATCTCTTAAAACTACGAGGTATTTGTTACCAGTAGTTCTCATGTAACTAATTCAGTTTATTGAAGCCAACCAGCTTTAATTCGAACGAAACCGAATTTAATAATCTTCAGAAAAAGCCTAACGCACAGTCCCAAGTTCCGTTAAAATTAAACATTCTTCTGACTGTAATTTTTTTGCAACGCTCTATTCATTTATATGTATTGTATTGCATTTTATTAAAATAATAAGTAATAAAGTTTCTTTCTTTTTCTTTTGCCACATTGCCTTGAACACTTTAAAAGAATTTTCAAAAACATTAATCAATATTGGATCCGGTCTTTAAATATCCACCAGACATATTTTCATAACATAAATCGTCTCCAATGTAAAAATAAATAAAAGTCTTTCTCTTGTTTATGTCGTTATCAATACTCTTTTGGTTTTCTGAACACTAGCTGGGTACTTATTATTCTCCTCATATGGCCTTACAGCGTGTCGTTTATAAAAACTCACACACTTGCCGATACATCTCTAGCACACAGTTTATCTTCGGCGATAAAGGAGGTGCGTAAATATTGGCCTTTTTTCACCCATCGGTAAATTTATGTTTTGTATTTTTCTTAACACTGATTACTCAGTCGAAGTGAGAAAATGTTAGGTTTTTTTCGAAAAAATCTTTTATTAAATACAGAAAACAGGAAGAAAATAATGTCATACTATTTATAACAAATGTATCTTCGATTATATTTCCTTCTCGCTTTCACTGGCAGAATTGTCACTCGACCATCCAGTAGCAACGTCTTGAAGTGTATCAGCATATCCAAGACTTGGCGTTTTTGTGTGAGTGTGATTATGGCTCCCGTATCCCAAGTACCCGAGTACAGATGCAATATGTGCACAACAACCAACAACTCTAGCTTGATTGATTGAATATTAACGTCGCACTGTTCAGCTACACGAGGGCTTCTGGCGACGGACCACGTAATTTTGAACCATGGTCAAGTGACGTGGACGACACCTGAGCTGGCACCCCCTCTCCTAACTACCACACCACACCAACGGGAGGACGTTTCAGCTCTCGACAGATTTAACGTAAATCGCTGCCCTACACGGCGGGTCTTTAGTGGTACTGGGCTCGAACTCGTGACCAGGCAAGCCACGATCCGATACCTATACCACTCGGCTACCCCAACAACTCTAGCACCAACTTTGTACTGCCAATACCATTCAATGTTAGAATTATGACCTATACTTGTTCTTATCTTTTGTTAGTATATACTTTTGAACTTGTGTGTCGTGATCTCAACTGGAGTCAAACAACTGAGGAATCTTCTCGATTTACGTGAACTGAGTACAGCCCAGATTGATTAAGGTGTTCGTGAGTTCATTATTTTTTAATAAAATACACAAAACCCCATACAATACTACGTAAAATAATGGCCACAATACAAAAGAAATATTTGCATTACAATATGAGATGCGCGTGGTTGAAGACACGTTTGAGCATGCACGTGACGTATGAGTTGGACCGATTCGCGGACGTGCTATTCTGTTTCTTATTTCATCAACGCGCTCGATGCACCAAAACAAATGAATATCAGTTTAAAAGTCTTATTATTGTAGTATTTGGGAGACCAAAACATATAGTGGTGCTTAAAGCGCTTAACAGTTTTTTTAAATGAAAGTTAGAAAAAGTGCTTAAAATAACAAAACTCAACGAATTTGCCAAGTTTGAAGACTTTTTTATGTGACTTGCTATTTTTTTCTTACTATTTTAGAGTAAAAGTAAAGATCAATACCGAAAGTTCTCTTAAATACAATAATATAGCTCCAATAAATACTTTGAATTTTCATGACTATGATAGGCGAAAAAAGACCTACCTCCTTTGTGATTACCGTAGTCGAGTGGTCATAGTCACAAAGTAACCGGCGTTGTTGAGTCGAGAGTTTGAGTCTTGATGCCAGTGCCGATTTGATCTTATATCTGTCTCTGTGGGCAAAAGATCTACAGGCGCACTTGGCACTGGAGGATCGAAATTTATAACCACGAAATCTGGTTAAGTCCGGAGCCCCCAATGGATAAGCCGGCACTGCTTGATGCTATTAAATACCCGCTGCTCAGTGACTGATGCACATTATCGAAGCTGAAAGTTCTCTTATTGGTGTGGTGTGGAAGTAACGAGAGGGGGTGCAAGCTCAAATGTTATCTTTGCTTTCTTACTGTGGTCCAAAATGACGAGGTTCTTCATCAATAGCCTTCATGTGCTTTAGAATGTGAAGCTAAATACTCAGGACTCAATCTCCGCCAGCTACGAGTTCGAGACCACTAGGCTACGGTGGTCACCAATTTATTGCCTAAGGTAAATTGCATGCAAAATATATTAATTATCCAAGATTTTGTAAGTAATGGCAGTTTATCTTAACGATATTTTTCGGCGCAGGCAAAAATTGTTTGAAATTCACCAAATGTCGCCAATGGCATGAGGTGAATTCGAGCTACCCGAACTCGTAAAACTAAATGCTTAGAGGAACGGTGACGTAAACGAGAGAAAGACAAATCTTTTCCAATGGGCTCAATTTATTACGATCACGTGATAAAGACAAACTCGTGTTTTCCATTGAATTCAAAACATGTATCAAACTAATTGTACTTTTGTAATTCTTGTTCTATTTGTAAAACTTACATACAAACTCAAATTTCAAAATTTAGTAAAGATGTTCAAATGTTAAGAAAATAATTTCTCTTCTAATAGATTTTAAAATTAAAAAAAAAATATTGTTTTATTCATATACTTCAAAATAAAATGCCTTTTGTTGCATTGTTCACAAATATGTACTTTTTAAGAGAAAGTTTCTGCAAAGACTATAAGTTGGCAACAATGAAGTGCATGAAATGATTAGCTAGAAACACGTGATTCAGTGAATCGCGTGATTGTCATTGTGTGGTTATGACGTCATGTGAGTTTTTGAATTGATTTGCTAGAAACATGTGGTTATCATTATCATGTGACTCTAACGTCACATGAATTAAGTCCATTGGTGACGATTTATATCATGAAAATATGTCTACTGGATATTTAAAGACTGTATTCAAAATTTTCCACGCTACAGTCCACCAATCAGAAAGCTCCCTCTCAATCCAGGCCTCTCCACTTCAAGGCCCAAATATATTTCGATATGGGATGGAGGAACGCTTCGCGTTTCATTTCTCAAGGATGTCAAGCGTTCTTCATCTTCCATGCGACTTGAACTCGAGGATTGTGATCCTCCATTGCTTTGATATGTAACAGCCACTATGTATGGGGGTTTCTAATGCACAAGCAGGATTAGAACTTTTATATTTACATCATATCGCTGCTAGTGAACTAGACCCAAGACGTTCAAGTTATTATTTTAACTTACCTGTTGTATTATTTCTTGAAATTTTACTCATTCAGAGGTGTACTGCTTCATTTTACGGGTTTATGAACTCTCCCTTCCCCAATGCACAATTTAAAATCTTGAAATTTTACACAGATGGTTTTTAAATGTGATAAAAACAGGTAATGCTTGAAATTTTATAAAATAGAATTAAAAAACATTTTAATAAAGGGAACATTTCAATAATTTTACAGTTTTCCAACTATTAAACTACCACTGTATCACCAATAGAAACATTACATTCTTCAGATAAATTATTTGCATTATTCAATTTGCAAAACGTTGATATATTTACGTACTTATACATTATCTAATAAACTCCATTTTTGCATATTTTTGTATAAATTTCCTTATTATCAGAAAAATTGCAATTTAACAAACTCTTGTTGGGATTCTTTTTTAATTCATAAAATATGCGTTTGAAGATCAAATTCAAGTAGTTTCAAAAACTTTACACTGAAGTTGACTTTATACCTTAATTTTGCTGTAACTCAATTTCTAGTCGTTGATATCAGTTGCTTTTTGATTCATACCAATAAATGCAAGAACTGCTATGTTTGATATTTTCACATTGATGAAAATGTAACTGCTTTTAGCTGAGCATAATAAACAATGAATTAAGAAGTCAAATTAGGCGTCCATTGTTATCCTGTACCAATAATGCAAACACATTTCAATGCATCGTATTTAATTTTTTAGGAGAAAAAAAATGCAAAACAAAGCGTTTAACTATGCACGATGTTAGACTTAAAAAAAGCATTTATTTACCTGAAAATGGAGACGGCAGACGATTTTTCTACATCTGACTTGCAGCACGGGTCACAGTTCACGCAAAGTAATCGTCTGAACTGATACTCGCGAGTCCGAGATGAAAGAGATTCCGATTTTCTGTCGCGAAGCTTGTATCTCCCCAGAGTGGGAGGGAGGGTGGAGAGGACAAGGCCGTGGACTATGTTATCTCTTCCCCCGCTTTTTTATAAGAGCATGTGTTAGCTATCGTGTGTTGTCGAGTTCCTTCACATCCCGAGGATAGGAAAGTCGTTTGGTGCTTAGTTGTGGAACATGGAACTAAATATGCAGACCGGAACTCATCTTACTGTAGTAAGTGTTCTTTTTTGCCTTCTGCTGTTTCATTCCCTTTAATTTTCTGTTTGTGTGTTGCTTACCAATAGTTTTTAAGATACCAGCAGTAGATTTGTTAAATGTTGGCGGGTGAAAGTTAACATTTAATTTATTCGATAATATTTTAGAATTTCTTTTGGTATATTTAAGTTGGGTCTCCTTTTGTAGTTTCTTGGTAAAATTAGAACGAATACATCGAAAGATATTCAGAATACATAATTATATAAATCGAAGAACTTTTTACGTTTTATTTATAACAAGCCTGACGCTCAGAGTAACTTTTTTCTGCGGTTATCCGGAAACGTTGAATCATTTGTATTGCACTCAAATTCTCATAATTAGACTAAGTATTTCAGCTCATTGCATACATAAGCATGACAGAAAATAAAAATCATGAATTACTAAAGGAATATTTCCTTTCATGATGACATACGCAATCCAAATTCTACTGTACCTATCGAAGAACAGGAATTATTCATATGTAATCCGTTTACATACAATCAGTGGCTTACGCAGCCTACATTCATTGGAAGGGTTACATTTTAAAAGAAACGAAAACAGACGTCTTCTTCATGCTAAAAATTAAAAATATATTGCTCTATGGGAGGGATTAAAACCCCTAAAACTCACCTTTGCACACGCCACTGTATTCAATCCATTCATAATTTTTTTGAATATAGCAACACGATTGTGTGTGTGGAGGGGGTGTGTGTGTGAAATTTCTAGCATTTGTGTATACGCAATTTATTGCTCATTAGAATTTGACTAAGAAACATAAAGATTATTAGTGACATACCTCGTAATTTTTAACCATGGTCAAGTGACGAGGAGAACGCTGATCTGCCCCCCTTTTGCCTAACTTTCACACCATCCCGTGATAGCGGTAGCGTAGTGATCATGGCCACGAGCAAGTGGCTCAAGTTTCATGAGACATTTTTCCACTGAATATCCGCCTCAAAGAGGGTTCTGATGCCCGCTAAATCAATCGTAGCTGTTCAGCTAAGTTTTGGCCTGACGTTGGTGGATGGTGTGGGAACGTTTCAGCTCTGGAGGAGGGTGCCAGCTCTTTAGTGTGTCAACTCGTGACCAGGCAAGCCACCCGATACCTATACCACTCTCTCAATCGTAGCTCAAAGTTCAAAAGCTTACGAGATGCGTCTATTCCCGTGTTGCTTTATAGTGCAACGTTAATGAACACTTACTACACACCATTTTACCACACCGTTAGGATTGTGAACATGGATAGATTTAAAATGAATCGGCTTCTTTTCTCGATGATTTTCAGTGAGTCTGTCACTCAAAAAAAAAAAAAGCCTCCGCAAGTGCACGATCATAATAGCTATCGCGACTTCAATGGCCCATTCATACCAAGGCAATAAGCAGTGAGGGGGAAGGATGTCACCAATCAAACTTCTTAATTCACCTTTGCAAGGGCCTCTGATTGGTTATATCTTCAGCGCTCACTACTTACTGCTTTGGTGTGAATGATCTTTAACCCTTTATATGTCGCTGGCATGTAAACCCGTCTCTCTCAACCAATGCGTTGAGTGGCCCAGACGTACATATGCGTCCTGCCAAAAAAAAAGATCTTTACTTTGCACTGCAATTAGTAATACTTTTCGAAGAGTGTGGAATGCAAAACACAACGACATTGACAGTGTTTGCGAAGTATTTACTTATTTCAGAGTAAAATTTGTTTATTTGTGCCTTCTCTATTCCCCTAATTCTCCGCACATAAATTGTAATCGGCAGTTAAGGGGTTAATAGGTTGGACGGGAACCTGAAACTAAGCTTTTTTTTAAAGCAATAAGAAATTAACATTTAATTTTGCTTGTCTTGATTGCTACTGTAGAAGCTGCAGTTTATAATGGTCTTGTCATTGGTTTCATAGCTGGCGATGGTTTACCGGAACTGATCGAATGTTGTTCCTTTAAATATTTGCATTGCTGAGGGACTGTTGGATATTAAATCTATCAGCATTCCAAATCCTCATAATCGCATGCGTAGGCGTGAGAAGCGAGTGCTAACTCATGTGTCAACTTTGTCTTCTGACTATAAGTAACAGATCTACATTGGACGGAAAAAGACAAAAAAAAAAAAAAAAAAAAAAAAAAAGAAAGAAACGTTCTTTTTAGAACGAGTACTTTTTTTAATTCTAAGAATACACAAACGATTAGCTTTTATTAGTTTAACTGTTCTATAATGAAAAATTAACATTAGAATGTGAATAAGATGGCTTACTTTTGTTACAATTTCAACATTTCTGAAATGTGTCTACATTAGTTCGTTAAAAAGCTTTTTTGTTAATTTTATAGAATGGTAAAAATTGTGAAGCACAAATCCTACAAATATTAAATTAAGAAAAAAATAAAAAAATGTTTTTAATGTTTCCTATCATTTTATCACAAAGTTATTTTTTAAACTAATCAATAGTTAAGTGCCATTTTTGTTAGTTGACCTTGATTCAAAAATGACGTGTTCCTCTATCGGGTGAATCTCAAAGGGTGCGTGCAAGGCGTCAGTCAGACTTTGAGCCCGCTAGAGTTCCGGTAGTGTACGTTACGCCACTGTACTAGACACTTGTCGTATAGAATAATCGGAAAAGGGGGTTGCTACTTATTGAGTAAAATTAAGCCACAAAGTCCACACTTAAGCTGCATTCACACCAAGGCTGTCAACGTCGAGCGTTCATCTCGCCCGAGATTAAGTCTCTGATTGGCTAGACCAGTGACATTCAACCTGCGGCGGGGGCCGCATGCGGCCCACCGAGCCTTTTTAAGTGGCCCAGTAAGTCCATTGCTCTGAAAAATTCACTTATTTAAGAACAATATATTTAAAATTCGGTGTCAAGAAATCAAATATATCAATTCTTTCTTTTTGTTATCGATGTCGTACGAGTGCGAATTGAAATTCTTTTTTATTTGTAACGGTTACGGTTAGTGATTGAAGACAACAGTGGAGTAGTGGCAGTTTTATGGGTGAAACTAATTTTTAGCAATCTTTCATATCTTGCAAGCGAAAAATATCAGAAGAAAATATATCGGTTCAAGACGATTGAGTGGTTGACTATTTTGTAGTGAAAAACAAACATGGGGACCAGTAAGTGTTTAATTTGTCAGGGAAGTGCTGAATTTATCAATAAACAAGAATCATCCAATGACACTTTTTGTCGAAGAACTCTTTCAAGATGTAATAAAAAGGATTTCTTTAGAAATTTTTGCAACAGCAACAAAATGTTTTGTCAGTGGTAATGTCACAGCGGTAATAAAGACATCTAGACATCTTATGACGTTTGTTATATTATTGGTAAACATATGAAACTGTTTACTGATGCAGACATTGTGAAGGAGTGTTTCTTAAATGCTTCTAGTTCAGTGTTAGTGACAAAAATAAATTGTATAAAAAATAATAATTAAAAAAGCAAAATAGAAAATAAAATATTTTGACCAATTTTTCACATTTTAAACACCCCTTCCCCCATTTATCCTCATGATGCGGCCTGCGTGCAATCGCTAACATATACATATGCGGCCCACCGTGAAATAGTTCGCATACGGCCCAGTAGAAAAAAAAGGTTGAGTACCCCTGGGCTAGACGCTGGACGCTGACTGCCTTGGTGTGAATGCGGCTTAACAGTTGCATGGAAATAAGGAGAGTGTTTCCTATTCTGATGTTCTCGCACTTCATGAATCAGAATTATGAGGTCCCTCTAATAACTCCCGCTTGCTTCTTCAATGGTGTTTAAATAAGATCACGTTTTAGAGATACATAATATTCGGTACTCAAAGATATGTTCTTAATTTTAAGAAAATGGATGTGAAATTACATCAAGGGGAACTTACCTCTCTTTATGAAGAGTTTAAAATACTTTTAAGTGATAAATATATAATGTTTTGAATAGAAATATACTTGGTAAGTATTCTATTCTTCTCAAACTTGTATTGTAAGGTAAACAACTATAAAGGTGTTAAGTAGAGCAGGGGGCCATCGCAGTTGTCGACTTCGCCACGTTTCCATGGTTGAAAATTCACAGGTGTATCCACTTTTGTTAAAAGACATTTGTCAATCAACGTGGAATATATAAGGTTGGAGTTGTATATGAACAAACGAGCTAAAAAAATTAATACATCAAAATACATGCAGGTGGAAATTTTGTTTTTCTTTGTGTTTCATCTTAAAGATATAATATATTATTATTAAAGCTATTATCTGTTAATAATTTTTGATTTAAAGGCTGCGTTGTTTTGTGTACTGGTTTCTGTGTCAATTATATCGGCGAAATGAAAATTTAGAAAGCATTTTGTTGGAAACTTTTTAAAATGTTGCTTAAAAACCTGTTATTTGATTGAATTTAAAAAAATCTTGATTTATACTCAAGCGAGGAATATAGGAGGATGTTAGACATTTCATTTTTAACTAAGCATGCATTCACACAGCTTAGAAATTTATGATGCCAATTAATTGATCTAATTAAAATACATCTCTTTTAGGAAAAATAAAATTTCGCGCCAAATGTAAAATAAAATTCGAATTTGTGAAAAAGAATTTAGATGGCAACAACAATCAAGCCTTTCATTATCTAGTGACCTCATTAATTTAAGGATGTCATTAAAAGTCAATTAACACCGTTTGTCGTGTAAGTTGCCGAACTCTAGACATGGGAGCTCATCTTTAAATGGTCGGTTGCTACAATATATTAAAAACAATGTATTAAATCTTGGCAGAAAAACTTAATTTCTACCGTCTGTTACGCACGTAACAATTCAAATCAAGGAACATAATTTCCTACATTTGATTACTATTTTTACAAATAAGAAAGAACAAAAATTATTGAATAAAATATAAAAAAATAAGATTTGAAATAAAAAAAATTCATGACATTAAAAAAAATTTTAACAGAAAAAAAACTCTGAAATTGGCATGAATGAGTTAATGTTTGTTAAAGTCGCATTGTAAATCAACACGAGGGCTATTAGTGATGTACCTCGCATTTTGAGGCTCGGAGATGTGACGAGAACGACACCTGAGTTACCGCCACCTCTTCAAAACTACCACACTACGCTAAGGAGAGGACGACAGATTAAGCGCCTATCAGCTCTTGTACATGGTGGATATTCAGTTACACTAGGGCTCGAACTGATGTTACGTCTACCATGAGTGGCCGCGGTAGCCGAGTGGTATAGGTATCGGACTGTGGCTTGCTTTGTCACAGGTTCGAGCCCAGTACCACTAAAGACCCGCCGTGTAGGGCAGCGATGCACGTTAAATCTGTCGAGAGCTGAAACGTCCTCCCGTTGGTGTGGTAGTTAGGAGAGGGGGGGTGCCAGCTCAGGTGTCGTCCACGTCACTTGACCATGGTTCAAAATTACGTGGTCCGTCGCCAAAAGCCCTCGTGTAGCTGAACAGTGCGACGTTAATATTCAATCAATCAATACGTCTACCATGAGTCCATGACCACTAAGCTAACGCGGCCATTTAACATTTGAGATTTGAGCATAAAGAATTCTTACAATAATAAATTTATGGAGGAAAGGGGGTCTTTAACTTAAGTTTTCCCCTCAAATTTCGAAAAAACGATTCCGATAAAAAATGTCTGTTTAGTAAAATTAAAATCACACGTTAATGATTTTTTAAAATTTTCTTATTCTAAAAATTAAATATCAGGAAAAAAAATTGTTTCATTAAACATTTTTCTTTTTTTTCCGAATGGGACTGTGATTGGTATTTACCATTTCAAACCTAGTATGTTCCCCGGGAGTTGGTATCCCTTTTTATTTTGGCATCATATAGGTGGATATCAATTGTCACCAGGGGCGTAGCTACCACCGTTTAAATGATACGGGCCCCCCAGGCTTCAAGGGCAAAAAAATTGTAAGCTATTAAGAGGCCCAAAAGAGGGCCCCAAGGAATCTTCGAGACAGGGCCCACTCTGAACTAGCTACGCCAGTGATTGACGCATTGTAATTTTATAATGCCCACTTTCCTTCCCAGAGGCACCTGAGTTCTGACGATGCGAAATTGAACTAAGATTTAATTTTGCCGAGAGCACCAAAGACAAACAAACACTCTACGGATCTTCAACATGCCGCATGATCATACGACATGGACGCTGTTAATTTTTTGCATCATGAAGATCCACCGACTTGGGCCAGGGTCGAATCCGCATTGGATGACCAAGGCCAGCGCCAAACCAACTACAGCACCCAGCCGGCTTTTTCATTAAATATAGTTTTTTTATGTGTGTGTTTTTTATATAATCTATATTTATATTTAAAAATAGTAATATAAAATTTTTTTAAAGTCAATTCCTCTACTTAGATCAACAAGAAAATTTTTATTTTAATGTAAATATGTATACACGTATCACAGAATCAAAATATTAAGTGGCAAAATAGAAGGCGATTTTCCTTGCAGTTTTCCATTTTCCTTTCTATATATGGTGTTGACTATTTTTGTTTGTTACTGTTTATTCATTAATTAAATTTAATTATTCTAATAAAATATTATAGTAAAAAGAAATCACATTCGCAGAAATTAGCCCATCCCAGGTGGGATTCAAACTCATGACCTTTGGATTAGAGGGTCAACGCGCTATTCATTGCGTTACTGGGACACAACGCGCGATTTTCCTTTTTATATATAATGTTGTACTATTATTTTTGTTTGTTACTATTTATTCATTAATTAAATAGAATTAATGGATTAATATTTGAAAAAACTGTATTAATATCAAGTGTCATCAACTATAAGTCTACAAAAATGTATTTGAACTTGAATAGATGAATAGAAAGTATTTTATTAACGATTAAAGATTTGTACTAGATATATAAATAAGTAAATAAATATATGCTTATATATAAGGAGAGAGTGAACTAATAGTAGGAATCGAATAAGTACATTTTAATATCCGGGCATATATTTGTGTTATTTTTACACTATTGCTGTTCTACAAACTCTTGAAAATAGTAATTGTGGCCGTGGGAACCGAGTGGTCATAACTACGAACTCATGGCTAGCGTTTTCTCTGTCTTCTATTTCTAGGGTTGCTAATGATTCACTGGGAGAAGTTGATGTACAGTAAATATTTCGAGTCTCAAAGTCTTCACATTGACTTTGCGAGTTGTTGTGACACAATTTCAGGTGTCGTACACGTCACTCGACAGTGGCTCAAAATGACGAGGTTTCTCACCAATAATTCTCTTACAAATTCAAAATGTGTCGTTGATATAACACACAAGCAACATAAAAAAATTTTTAAGTCAATTCCTAATTAGATCAACAAAGAAAAATTTTATTTTAGCTACCTCTTATTAAATAGTTACAATTGATATAAATATGTATGTACACAGGACAGAATCACAACATTAAATGGTAATTAATTTTTATTAATTAGCATTAAAGTATCGTATTGTCATCCAAAACAATCGTGTATATAAAATTTGAGTTCAACTGAATGCTTTAAAACGTGAAAAAAAAACCTTTTCAAGTTTTGACACAAGTCGCCAAAAGGGTCGCTAACTCGCCAAAGAATACCTGTTTCGAATTGGAATTGTTGCAGCCATGTTCCAAAAAAGAAGACCTGTAACTCTCAGACAAAAAGGACTGGAAACAATAGCAATACTCTCTCAAGATAACTTTGCAATCGCCTACACCGATGGTTCCTCAGACAGATCCCTCAGCAATGGAGGTGCCGGAATCATCTTTCTCCTCCCAGATGGTAATAACTACAAACACAAAATTAACACAGGCATAACCGCCTCAAACTTCACAAGTTAACTCGTGGCGATTAGAGAGGATCTTATATTATATCAACAAAACCCCCATGTTATTGATTCTACAGAAGGATTAGTCATCTTCTCAGATTCTAAATCAGCTATAGAAGCCATAAGAAACGGAGAGACCAACATCTCCTGTGATATTATTACCCTTCTAGAACAGCTGCACAACTAAAGAAAATCCTGTATCCTGCAATGGATACCCGCACATGTCAACATTGAGAGTAATGAATGTGCAGATAGCCTCGCCAAAGAAGCTAGAGACATCGAACATAAGTGCACCACCATCACACTTGATGATGCTAACGCAGTAGCCAAACATAGAATTATGAATCACACTTTCAAAAAACCCCTAGTTACGGAATTTGACTGTCCCCGAATTATAACATCCACAATTGCCAGATTGAGAACTGAACACCTTCAGGGCATGAAGATTCACCCAGACAAGACAAGACCATATGTTCAATGCAAACACTGCCCAGATCTTCAACTGACGCCCAATCACATCTTGCAATGCCCAACCGTCGCAACAAAGTTACTAAAAATGGGAATGGTCCCTGTGAGGGACTCTTTGCGGGAACTGCTGTACAGCCCTGATGCTCCCAGAATAGCAGAGGCAGTGATCAAGACTTTCGACGGAATCTAGTGATATCTACTGCATTTATTCATGGACACGAGAACAACAACTCGCCAAAAAATGATCACAACGTGGCTGTATTTGTAATTTTTTAAATAATTAGTTTTAATCAAAATTTTTATTAATTTTTATTATATTATTGTTTTGTCATCCAATATAAATTTCAGCTCAACTGAATGCTTAAACACGTGAAAAAAACCTTTTCAAGTTTTGACACAAGTCGCCAAAAGGTGATGCCAACGTGGCTTTATTTGTGAATAATTAGTTTTAATCGAATAATTTTTATTAATTATAATTAAATTATTGTATTGTCATCCAAAATAATCATGTATATAAAATTTCAGCCCAGTTGAATGCTTTAAGATGTATTTTATTAACGTTGAAAATTCCACAAAGATAAATAAATATATAGAGTGTAAGAATTGTATATATAGAGTGTAGGAATTGAAAAATCAAAAATAATCATAGCAAACAATTAAACAAAATTAACAAACAATATTAAAAAAAATATAACAATTCCGCTTTTCAATGTTCTATTTCCGATTTCTTTTTCAATGAATGATTCACGAATTTCTCATGAGAACATCTGAATATTTTCTGTTCACCCCTTTCAACATTCTGATTTCTTAAGTGCTAATGGGAAATTCTCTTCAGCGGAAATGGCAGGAGAAAATTATTCATCGTTTACACCGGATAGCATGTAAGCCGATTTACACTTCACTATTTTACTTGACTAACCATTGAAAAGAACCAAGCAATGAATCGTTTGATTACACAGGTCCCTGGTGACCTTGAAATGATCCCACCGAACACACACACAATAGCTCGTAATCTTTCACGTTGTGTAGTGGTGCTTTAGAGGAACTCACTACACTGGCCTTGGCATAAGACACTTGACATTTATCATTAGGACGAGATAAGTAAAAACAGATATTGATGAACACAAATATACAATAAAAGTTATCACTGTACGGTCACGTGTTTATGTAATGATTTTTTTTGAAGATCACAACAGCACTTTAGCTCATATTCAAAAATCTTTTGATTTTATCTTTTAATTTAAAAAAGAATTTAAAAAAAGGATTAAATGTCCTCAAATGTCTCGGCTATGTTATCCCAGTGGTTATGGCACAGGCGTGTGATGAGTTCGAGCCCTAACACCTTCGAAGACCCGACCCCCGTATTGTTTTAGAGTGAGAAGTCAAAAAAATCTGAATCACTCATTCCTCGTGAGTGAGTATGAGTTACATTTAAGTCTCTATATAAAGCTGCCCGAGGGCTTTGGACGACGGACCCCGTCATTTTGAACCATGGTTAAGTGACGAGGACGACACCTGAGCTGGCACTCCCCTCTTCTAACTTCCACACCAACGGGACGACATTGAGCCTCGACACTTGCTTCGGCTCCTTCTGTACGCCAAATATTCAGCGGTACTAGGCTCAAACTCATGACACGCCAGCCATGACACCAGTACCTTGACCATTAGGCTATCGCGGCACTGATCATGCCTTATAATTTTGCGTTCAATTCAGATGACGAAATAGAAATATGAGATGGTACCCTACTCTTCATATTTAAGCCTCACTTTTGCGATGATTTTCAGCCCTTACAAATTTATCGAGCATCAGCTCCACTGGACAATAGGTTTTTAGATTTATTGTTTACTAACGCCTCACTTCCAGGCAACAAAAGTGATATAGGTGACGCAGGGCCGATTCTAGTAGGTGTACAACGCTTGCACCGCAAGTGGGCGGCCAAAACAAGGGGCGGCCATAGGCCACTCATAATTCTGCCAGTAAAGCAAATTTTTTTACGCATTTCTCAAAATAAAACTTATAATAAGTCGAATAAATATGCTGACTTTTAAGTAATTTAAAAATCAAAATACGTCCCGATTTTCCGATAATATAGCACAGCTTAAGAAAAACAGGATGTTAGTGCACAGTGGGTTGGTCCACAAACACACACCCACATAGTCCATTAATGTCTCTCCTTATACGCAAAATTCGTGACAGAGCCGGCAATACCATATAATAAAAGGTTGTTTCTTCTTTCGCTTACCAGTGGTGCTGGCAGCGCAGTGGGGATCGATGCTTAACAGAGGCATCTCAAAAAGGACTTTTGTGAAAAATGTTTTCGAAAATATGTAATATGGTTAATATCGCCCTAAGACATAGGAGTGTTTAAATTCAATATGCATTTGGGGATATTAAAATATTTCAATTTAATAATATCCTTATAATTTAGAAAAACAACAGATAGAAAATAAGTTATTTTTGTGTCTTTTTGCATTTTTATTAATGTTTTACTTTTTACTCTTATAAGGGTAGATGAGTTTATAACGTCAACGTTAAGGATTACTTAAAATATGAAAATTCTCTTGAGTGAATGAGTGAATATTACGTCGCACTGTTCAGCTACACGATGACTTTTGGCGACGGTCCTCGTAATTTTGAACCATGGTCAAGTGACGAGGACGACACCTGAGCTGGCATCCCCTCTCCTAACTTTCACACCATACCAACAGGAGGACGTTTGAGCTCTCGACAGATTTAACGTGCATCGCTGCCCTACGTGGGAAAATTCTCTTGAGGGGTGGCAAATTAGGTCTTTGCACACGGACACCCTAGGATCGGTCCTGGGGTGACGGACCTCGTAATTTGTATCACGATCAAGTGACGAACATGGCGTCTGAGCTTTAAACCCACTTGCCAAATTTCAATACCATGCTGGCACTAGAATTTTGAACGTCATCCCTGCCATTTGACAGTGATTCAAAATTACAATCGTTCATAGCTTTCGCAACCCAACGCTAATAATCATTCAATTAAACAGCGGTATTTTTAGCCTTTCTGTATAGAGGTTTCTATTAGTATCAGGAGTTCAAACTGGTATTAAGAAAAATAATTTTCTACATTCTTTAATTACGTGACATGTGAAAAGGCAATGGGACAAACTTCTCAACGATAAGCTTAGTCGAAAAATTGGCTTGTATTAATTTTTTTTATTTCACAAGTCCATTTAAATTATTTTGGATTACTCTTTAAGTAAATGAATAGAGTTTTTACGGCTTTTCAAAAAGTCCTTCTCGTGGATACGTTTATCTGAACTCAGTTCATGGTGGGGATCTTTGATCAGTGGTGTAACGAAGAATACTAGCCGCCCCCTGCAAAATCAGATTTTGGGCCCCAAACCCAAATACGTACATGACAGTGGCGTAACGATGAATATTGCCCCCCCCCTGCAAAGATAAGTTTGAGACCTCAAGCCGGATCTTACAAAGGGTACGTATTTGGTGTCAGTCAGACTATGAGCCATCAGAAATCCTGGGGCCCCCAGGAATCCAATGTGGGGGTGAACGTTACGCCACTGCCTTTGATAGTGGTTAATACGAATGAATTTAATGCTATGGCAAAATTGTTATAGGTCATTGTCACTCATGATTTTGTTTTTTATTCTAAATCACGACACTATATTCGTGTGTTAAATATGGTAACAAAAATGTAATAAAAAAACAGTAGAGTAATGACATGGTTGAGAAATTCGAGTGCACTTTCTAAATAGGGTCTAAGCTTCAAAATACTACGCAGTATGATGTGGAAATTGAGAGAGTGAGGCACTGAGAGGTTGAAATTTTGGCGCATTCCTCATAACCTAGCAGGGTTTCTTGCAGTGAACGTTCCGCTATATTTATTTCTGCTAGATAGATAGATTACTGCTAATAAATCTTTTAGTTTTGAACTGCGGTCATTGGATGAATAGCCTGCCCACCAGAGTTAATAAATTGCATTCCACATACGGAATGTCGGAGGATGACAAGCCTTGTCGAGTTCATGCAATGGCGTACATCGTATTCTCTACTCCAGTGGTCTCCAAGTTTTTTTGTTTGTGTACTCCTAAAATGAAAATAATTACAAGAAATACCTATTATATGCACAGGGAGGGGCAAATAAAAGTGGCCCGAAGAACAGAGTTCGCAGGTTACAAGAAAGAAAGACACAGAATAGGAGATAGTACGCTAACCTGATTATAACGGATTTTGAAGATGACTGCAATATTTTCATAAGTATAGGATAAAGGAATCTGTTTTTTCGTAGAATTAGGTTCGTTGTTTTTGTTTCACAAGCTCCAACGGTAATGTTTCTCTAAGCAAAACACATTAAATTTCAAAATACGCCATTGCACTGAGCATACGAAATATTTCCGCGGCAAAACACCCCAGTTGTTTGTTCAAACCCAAAACACTTTGTGTTTCCGCTATAGCTTTTCCGTGTGTGTATCTCCTGACTACACCCAATCTTTTTCAACTTCCGCCTTGGAACATCCGATAGCGAATCGGTTCAACAACCCTTTTCCGTTCGTTCTATTTTTCGAATGATATTCGCGGTTTGAGCTATTTTCTTATCCCTTCGAACGTATACAAAATTAGAAGAAAACTATTCATATAATTTTGGATGCTATCTCTAATCTTTACATAACTGATTACTGAGAAAGGAAAATTTTTAATGAAAATCAAAAGGTGTCACTGGTTTTGTAAGATAATGATGTTGTCGTTTGTTGATAAAACCGTCATTATCATTGAAAATGATAGTATTAAAGAAGAAACAGTGAATTTGTGTTTCATTATCAGTTCATTTTAGATAGAAAACTCAAAATCACACGTTAACAACTCCATGAAATGTTATTGAGGCTCCTCGGTTTCATACATATTATTTAAAATGAAGGAATTTCTACTGTCCAATCGCTGGCAAGCAAACTGTGCCGATTTAAGCTCATTTTGGCCCCTGGGTGCAGAAGATCTATAGGCCCCCTTGGCACTGGCGGATTGAAATTTATAACTAGAAAATCTGGTTAAGACCAGCTTATCCGGGCTCCTGGGCGCCAGCCCCAATCGCCCAATGGATAAATCGGCACTGCAAGCAAACGTTGAATCCAAACGCTTAGAAGCAAGTAATGTTGCCAAAAAAGAAAGAAAAACTACTTTAAAAAGTACGCAATTTCCCAGTGGGGTAACGGAGAATATTAGGGTCCACCTGCAAAGTCAGGTTTGGTGCCGCAAGTCGGATCTCACTTGGCGTCAGTCAGGCTTTGGCCCCCCTAGAATCCTGCCCCCATGATGCGTGGGTGTACGTTACACCATTGTAACTTCCACTCGTCAATTGACCATGACTTAAAATTACAAATTGCTTCGCCAACAGCCCTTGCTTGGCTTTGAAATGCGAGTTAAGTAAACAATAAATCAACTCGCAGTTTTCATGTAGATGAATAAAATACACATTTTTTTGGGGGGCTGATGTTGTTGCTGTTTCTAATGTCACGAAATTTATCGTGGCAAAGGGATAGAGATTTACGCTTGTCATCAGCCGTAACTTTTGAGCACCAAACAGGTGACAGCACGATTTGGCTTGGTTCCACTCAAATTTTGGGCTGCGGTAGCCCAGTGGTCAAGGTATCGGATCATGACAGGCATGTCATGAGTTCGAGCTCAGTACCACTAAAGACCCGCCGTGTAGGGTAGCGATGCACGTTAAATCTGTTGAGAGCTCAAACGTCCTCCCGTTGGTGTGGTGTGGCAGTTAGGAGAGGGGGTGCCAGCTCAGGAGTCGTCCTCGTTACCTGACCATGGTTCAAAATTACGAGGTATGTCGCCAAAAGCCCTCGTGTAGCTGAACAGTGCGACGTTAATATTTACTCACTCCACCCAAATTTTGAGGGTGAACGCCCCATGGGGGCACCACCTCTCTTCCCCTTCCTCCAACCTCATGAGAAGACTTGTGATTCGATGGTTATTTGGAGTAGCCCCATGCTGCAAAGGCACTATACATTTACAAATGTACATGCCTTCTTCGGAATTTGAAAAGCCCAACGGCACAGCAGTCAGCGTCACCAATCACTATACCGGATGGGCGGAACACATAATCTTAAGTAACGCAAGTGAACGAGTGTTTGATGACGTCGCATTGTGAAGCAACACGAGGAGTATTAGCGATCGATCTCGTAATTCTGAACCATAGTCAAGTGACGAGGATGACATTTAAGCTGGCACGTACTTCACTCTCCAAACTACAATGCCGCTCGAATGGGAGGACTTGGTGCCTCGATATATATAAGGTGCGTCAGTTGCACTACACGGCGGGTCTTCTGTGGCACGAGAGTTTTAGCTCGTGACACGCAAGGCACGAGTCCGTGACATGAATAGGCGACCATGGCCATTCAAGCAATCTTGGTGAAATATGCTTTGCACGAAATTGACTTTTGAAGAACGTGAAAGATTGAAGCGATTGATTTGAAAGAGATATGCAACTGCGGAGAAGGGAAAAGTTATGGATCTAGCAAGAAATCTCCCGTAAATAAGAAAGACCGGATAAATGTGAATGATAATCAGAGAAAAGGAATTCAATACGGGCTTTCATTTTTTGAATCATCTACGGGCAATTTCAAAATTTCATTACCACCCCACAACAGTGTCATAAAACGGGCTATCATTTTCATAAACATTCGTTATGTGACGGTAGGCTTGCCGCGGTCACTGTAATTATACAAATGATGGAACTTCTGAAAACAAACAAATCCATGTTAATAGCAGTAATGGGATATAAATTTTTTTTTTCAGAATTTCAAAACCCTTCCCTTGAGGAAAAGATATTCTCTATTTGTAACTGCAAAATTTTTTTGGCATTTTTTTTTTTACTAAGCTGGAAATTATATTGAAAAGTTCAAAAACTTGAAGAAAACTAGACCTATTGTCTTCCTGGTTCTGGCCGAATCCTCGGATGCTTTTAAAATTATTGTTATCTTCGTTATGATTTTGGGATTCATTATTAATTTGAGGGGAAGAGTCAGGGGGTAATTGGCCAAATGACTTGTGGCTTGTTGATGTAATATAAGTTTCTGACATGCCTCTACAGTAATTTCAGACCATGCTTTATGAAGTGATATTTTTAGTTCTTTGACTTTTATAGGAAGGTTATTCAACTCTCTCTCATAAATGCCTTTCCAGTTCATCCAACAGATTTTCGATTACACTAGTATCTGGACTTTTTGATGGCCATTGCAGATGATGAAATACATCAGGGTTTTGGTTAAACCGGTCTGTACAGTTTTGGCATGATGGGGTAGCATTGTTCACCTGATATATTTCGTCACCATCTAAAAACCAACCTTCCATTAATCGTTTAACAATATTTTCTAGATGAGATAAGTACTCACGTCCAGTTCTGCCACCCTTATAGGGATAAGGGGATTGATCCCATTCCAAACAAATGCACCCCAGATCATTAATCATTTATCTCTAGCCTTGCACGACTGGTTGTAGTAATTTAGATGAAGAAATTCATGTTGTTCTTGACGAACTCTTTGTCTTCCCTCATTCGAAAAAAGGGTAAAATGGCTCCCATTGGTTCATGCAACTTTTCCCCTCATTTCTACGTCTAAGATTTTATATTCCTTAGTCCACAAGCATAACGACAAATGGGATTTTCGTGTTGGTCGTCGACTTCCAAGCCCAAGAAATGTAACTTTTTTTTCGTATTTTTGTGTGAGAGATCTTTGTTTCCGAGGTTAAATTGAACTCCTTTATAATTTGTAGAGTTGTCAATCGTCTGCTTTCCCTATTTTGCTTCACAATCTGCTTCAGTTTCCTCTCATCACGTTTTGTCATTTCCTTGGGTCATGCCTAATAGATGAAGAAGCTTTTGAGGCTACCTTTAGTAAAATATTCTTTATATATCCTTATTACACGCTTCTTAAAATTCGGAACCATCATGGGATATGAGAGAGAAGTCAAATCCTGTAAAGTAGTGTTCCGCAAACCCCGGTCCGCGGATCAAATGGTACCGGGCCGCACAAGAAACATTAAATTATTTACTGTGGTATATTTTTCTTGCATTTGAGCTACTTTTTATGAAAATCACTTTATATTCCTTGTTAAATCATTTTATATTCATTTTTTGGCGTAGCTATATTTTATTCTAATATGACGATTAAATACAATTGAATTAAAATTATTAAATCAAAACAGTCTAAAGTATAAACAATCAACGTTTTCACCTCAGCGGGCCGCGGTAAAATTAACAAGCGTTGACATGACCGCGGCGGTAAAAAAGGTTGCGGAACACTGCTGTGAAGCATCCAATCTGTCATGTAATTGGAGACCACCTTATAACAAAAACTAAGGCTTGCCGAAGAACTGATCATTACAGAGGAATGAAGTTTGATAGGGATGGTAGAAGATCTTATAGGAATTGTGATAACTGTTTAGATACAGAGCTAACACCAGCTCATATTTCTGACTGTCCAGCTGATCTTGCTGCTCTACAAGAGAAATAGGGGTCCTCTTTTCGTCAATAAATCTCTATGCGGACAATATTGAACAGATTGCGAGAACAGCCATCTGAGCCTATGGTACTGTCTGATTGGTCCCGTCATGAAAACGACATCATCGTTACACGCTTCTGTTTGATATTCTAAGTTGTTTAAAAATTTCACACTATTTTGGCGCATACAGAAACAATCTGCCCTCTTTAAACTCACTAACAGCTTTTGTTGATGACATTATAAAACAAAACAAAAATTAGTTTTATAAAATTAAAAACAATCTTAACTTTAAATAATGGAGTTAATTACTTTGACAAGTACTTTTTTCAAAGATATCAGTGAATATTTTCTATAGTTGCAATTTAAGGTATCCGACTACGTTCGGGACCGTCATTTAAAAATAGTATAAATGGATAATTTTCATGACATTTAGTGTCGTTTGGATAAGAATATATGTATAAAATTGTTTTCAGAATATTATTAGAATACAAATTAATTAAATGCAATATTTTGGCAAAAAATGAACATAGAATTACCTTTTTCAAAACATTCTCCTTTGATGAAAATTGCTTCTATAAAAATACTATTTTGCTTATATATAAAGTAAAGATTTCTCCGTAGGGCCTGAACTCAAGGATTTTAAAAAACTTACATTATTTTCAGAATTACTACCTACTGAAATAACTATCGGTGTTTTATTTTTAAAATTTCTCACCCTTTAATATTAAAATGGATAAATACACTTCTAAGTTATATATTTAAAAAAAAATCCTAGGCTTTTATACAAAGGTCTACGCTATACATAAGCAAAATATTATTATTATTAAGAGGCATTTTATATAAAAGGAGAATGTTTAAAAAAAAAAGGTAATTCTATGTTCATTTTTGCCAAAATATTGTATTTACATATTTTTTTATTGTAATAATATTCTTAAAACAATTTTATACATGTATTCCTATTTAAGTGACACTAAATATCATAAAAATTATCCATGTATATGTTTTTCCAAAACAACAATTCTGAACGTAGTTGGATACCTTAAGAAGAATATAAATAAAATTAAAAAGTATAGGTGACAAGTCATTTGGCCACTATGCGAAATGTAATAAACGTACAAGAAGCGAAGACAATCGATTGATGATCGAGATCCGGTACCGACATTGATTGATGATTGATCCCATTTCTAATTTATTGGACCATTGCGCTAAATATTGACTGTGCGGGCGTAGGCTTGAATCATGATTTAGAGAAAAATTATCAGAGTTTTAGGTCATAAATTCAGATGGAGAAAGGTGGATAAAATCTCCTGTTCTATGAACAGTTGTTTAATTTGTGAATTCTTAAAAATATATAAACATTGTGTTTTCTAACACATTTCCAGCGAATCTGTCTTATTAAATAAAAATTTATTCTCTGGAAGTCTTGCGATTTTTTAAAATCATTTTCTGACAGTGCAAGCATATTTATTTTTGTGTTTAAAAATTCATTTTTTTAAACTAGTCAACACAAAAAGAAACGCTGATTTTGAGGCTATTTTCGAAACGCTTTTCACTGCAAAGACGTGTAATCTGTATTTTTTTACAAATCCTTGTGTAAACAGAAAAAAAAGTTATATTTTTCTCTTTTTTTTGTAATTAAAAATGAAGTTTAGAGAAAGCCAACGAAGTAAAGGAACTTATCTGAACTTTGATGTAAAATGATAACTTAGTAACTTTTTCCCAAATCATCTAAATCAAGGTTGAATTCTTATCAGATAGAGGATTTTTAATCAGCTAAGCAAACGATTTGTTTTGCGATTTTTTAGATTGTAAGAACTAAGTATTTTTTTTTATTTGAACTATTGTCATCCCTTTTTTCTGAAAATCATTGTTTTGAATTGAGATGCATTTCGTAAATTCTTTTGAGAACATTTTACCTTTTTCATGTAATCTCGTAATTCATCTCGGAAAAATTTTGCTTTTTTGGATTTAATACATGGATGATTTGGCAGCGACATACACAATGTATTAAAAAAACAAAACTAAGCGAATGTGTGTGTTTATTTACGTCACATTCTGAAGCAACACGAGAGCTATTGATGACAGACCTCGTAATTTTGAAATATGGTAAAGTAACGAGGACGACATCTGAGTTAGCATCCCCTTTCTGAACTTCCACACCACGCTAACGGAAGGACTTTTAGCCTCGGCTGACTAAACGTGCATGAGTCTCTCTGCACGGTGTGTCTTCGTCGCAGGAAAATGATGAAATGAGGACTTTCATCGAATCCCTAAGGGAGAGGATCCATTCACGCAAGATGTTTAAATAACGTCTCTTTGAGATAATTTCCCTTATGTAAGTAAGTGATTTCATCAAATCCCGAACTGTTTTAGTGAAATGATGAAATGAACAAGTCAGCCATTTTTTTAAAGATATGGGGTTGATATTTAGGGCATCGATAGAACGTCCTGTGTGGTTAAGAGGTACAAGGACTTGACCCCCCGGGTGTCTCCTCTCCCCCAGGACAGCATTTTGCCAATGTAAATCCTGACTAGTTCATTTCACTGAAATAGCTCAGGTTTTGATAAAATCTTTTACTTTTATCATGGAAATGAGCTTTTGATGAGAGAGACGTTATTTTAACATCTCCTGTCAATTGATCCTAGCCCTCAGGGATGGGGGGGTCGAGTCCTTGTACTTTTTAAACATATAGGTAGTACTATTGATCTCCCCTAAATAACAACCCCATATCTTTAAAACAAATGGCTGACTTGTTCATTTCATCAATTAACTAAAAAGGTTTCGTGGATTTGATCAAATCACTCATATACATATGGGAAATGACCTCAAAGAGACGTTATTTTAACATCTTGCGTCAATTGATCATCTTCCTTAGGGATTCGATGAAAGTCCTAATTTCATCATTTTCCTGCGACATCTTCATTGGCACTGGGGCTTGAACTCAGGACACACCAGCCACGAGTCCGTGACAACCAAGCTATCATGGCATTATCTTGATGCTAAAAATTTAAAGTGTGTTGAACTATCGAGGAGTTTGAACCCCAAACTCTCCACCATTGTACGCCATTGTGTTTTGTTGTGATAAATGTATATCATATCGAATCTAACCAACGATCGAAAGCGTAAGCTCCCAATCAGACACAAGGTTTTGCTCTATAAATTATTTCTCCGACCAATTTTGTTATATGCATCTCCCATCTCGGCTTTTGCTGCAGTAACTCACTTGAAAAAATTGCACGTTTTTCAAAATAAACACCTTAGAAAAATTACTAATGCTCCCTGGTTTGTCAGAAACGAAATCTTGCACAAAGAACTCAAAATTGATCCAATTCTTGATTTCATTAAAAATCAGTCTAAAAAGTTTTGACAGATTACCTCAAATTCCTAACCAATCTATCCGAGTCATCCCTGCCTATGATAACTCGGTCCCAAGCTCTGCAAAAAGACCTAGAGCTGTTCTTCACCATATGTATCAGCATTTCCCAGTCCTTAAAAGACTTCGGAGATCCTGAATAGTCTTTGGTAACTCTTTTCAAATTTTTTTTCTTTTAAATTCTCTCTAATTTTAACTTTTGTCATTTTGTGTGTGTGCAAAAGATTTCATCTCCATTAAATTACTTCGACTTAAACCCACATTCTTTTGAATTGGTCTTGCGGGGTAGTTTAATTCTATGTCAATTATTCTCCTTTTTCCACATCTTTTGTGGATCATCTTTTATTTTTCTCATTTTCTAGCAGATGGCATCACATTATGGAACTTTCTGTGACAACGCCTTCTGTTTTCGTTCGCTGTGTTCAGCGACACTCTCGTCATCACTACACGATTCAGCAGTGTTTCCCCTTTATTTTAACATCATGTACCACGAGCACCACGGCATTAATTGCTTTTATTCTCCATTTTATCTTTTTTATCTTCCAAATTCCGTGTCTACTTTCTGATTTCGTTCCGTTAAGGGGTGTTGGAAACCTCTCTCTCTCTCTCTATACTGACAATGTTAAATTGGCTGTTTTCGATGTACCTTTTCTCAAAATCTGTTTTATGTACATGCTTGAAATTTTTCATACTATTAAAGTACATCTCTCTTATTATACTAAAATGAGCTTTTAGCTAATTTTGAAATTTTAAGAAATTATGAAATATTTTATCAAACATTGCGAAATTTGATCCATTTTTTACTTAAAAAATTTGTAAAAATTAAAAAATTTTCAGTGTCTTAAAAAAAGCTCATTTTAGTATATATTAGACATCATTATAAATAATTCATAAAAAATTTACATACCTGTGAACAGTAGTTTCTCAGAAAAGGTACATCGCACATTAAAATTTACATTTTGAGATAAATTGATTTTAATGTATACAGTGATACTTCTAATCGGCTGGGAAATAAAAAAATAAAAGGCTCAATTTAAAATAAAAGATACATGTTTCGGTTCACATCAGTCATTACACTATTAAGCAAAAACAAAGTAATTTATTTACAATTTTCGCCATTAAAATGGGCGCGGCTCAAATTCAACGATTATTTAAAAATACATTTTAAGGGCTTCTAAATACCCTAGAGGTTCAAGTAAGGTATGTTTAGAAAGGTTAAAATCTATTCAATTTGAAAATGTAAAAATCTCAAATTGTCAAAAAAAAATAAGATTTTAGCTTTCCAACACCCCTTAAGGACGAATTAGAGAAGAGCACAGATTTATATACCACCTCCCTCCGGGATGATGCCTCATTAAATATGTTCCATACTTGCCAATTGAATGATTTTTCGCTCTCTCACTGGTAATATGTCCTCAGCTACAGGTGAGGAGCTTTCTTTTTGAACGGCTCTGAGCTGTTAATAATTTTGATAGTACGTTTTAAATTTTATGGAACTTTCAATTAATTATTCTCTTTTTTTCTTATTAATTACGATGAGAGGGGAATATTGTTTTTTTGTAAGGTACCTTGTATTTTGAAGCCGTGGGCTAACCAACGATATAAAATTTCTTCATATAAACGCACAATGTACCAAAATAATTTAAAATACATCTATGCTTCAATAACGGGGATTTTTTTTCAAAGATTCTCCGATCGAGCAGCATTTATGAAAAATAAAATGCGCGTTTCCTGTTCTTTTACGGAAGAAAAATTGTTCCCAATTTTGTAATTATTTGGATCTGGTTCACACAACATAGAAGCTTACAGACTTTGTTACCCTTTCGATTTTTTTTTGTTTTTTGGTGAAGCGCTCAGTAGCACAACCTGTTACGTGGTCCGTCGCCAAAAGCCCTCGTGTAGCTGAACAGTGCGACGTTAATATTCAATCAATTAGTAGCATCACCAGTCATAAAGACTGAACGGAATGTTGCTGACGAAATAAAAATCTTATCCATGAAAATTAACGAAATTAAAAGTTATGCCTCTGAATAAAATAATTTAAAAATACCGCGGGAGTGTGTAAATAAAACATGGATTTTTTTTTTAAGTATGGGAATATTTTTATGGAATGCTGGTTGTTGGTTTTCAGAAAATACCTTGTTTAAGAAGCAGAGTACCGAGTGAGAAACATTATTTCTATAGGCAAATTAGTAATTTGTTTATATTAAATCTAGCTAAGACATATGTATATTTAATTAATGACATGTATATTTAAAAATACTAAAATAAAATAAAAAAGGTGATGAAACAGAAAAATGTTTTTTTAGAAGAAAATCAGCAGAAGGATTATTTACATATGGAAGGGGGGGGGAGAAGTCCGGGGAGGGTACACGTCCTATGTCCTACGGTGTTCTGTCTGGTCATGGGTTGAAATTTTTAGGTGCTTCTGAAGACCTACTGATTTGCAGGACTGAGGAACATTAAATCCGTCGGCGAGGAGTGGAAGTTTGAAGAGTGAATACGAAATTTTGTGTCGCCCTCATCACTTGACCGAGCCTCTGTCGAAGCTCAAACGTCCTCCCGTGGGTGTGGTGTGGTAGTTAGGAGAGAGGGGTGCCAGCTCAGGTGTCGCCCTCGTCACTTGGCCTTGGTTCAAAATTACGAGGTCCGTCGCTAAAAGCCCTCGCATAGCTGGAAAGTACGACGCGCGCGCACGTTAATATTCACTCCACTGACCGAGCTCAAAATTCGGAAGTACGTCCCCTCGTGCGCTTTCAAACTGCGACGCTAATGAGAAATGAAATCAAGCAAATTATAGTCAAATATTACAAAATTATTAAATATTTAACAAATTAAAAGTTTTATACCTTATATCAGGGGGCGAACCTTTCTGGATCAACGTGCCATTTTTCTAAAGAAGTGCTTGATGAGTTACAGACGTGCCATCAAAAAATTCTGACTTGTGATTATTGGGAAACTAATAAAACTAAATACTACCAACAGAAAACTCTATTTACTACGAAAAAATATCTTATGCACTGTATAGTTATAAATGTTTTAGTTATACTTGTAATTCAAATTAAATTAACATTAGTGTAACTTTGCTGTTGCAGATAGGATGACAAATAAATTATATTAGGATTGTAAGATGTTACTTTTAGTAGAATACATGCTGAACTGGAGTCATCTTCCGAACGGTTTCTAAGCAATTAATTATTTTTGTACAGCGGCTCACCTTTTTGACAAGATTTAAGAATTGTTTAAAAATGCCGTTTTACAGACGATGTTCTGCATACCTCTATTCCAGAACATAAAACACATATGGCTATGTCACCTTTAATAATAATGTCATGTTTCTTGGTCCACCAAATTTGAAATTCTTTGTTACACTAACCATCTTTCACTTGCTGTTCCTTTGCTGAATTAGCCTTGTTAAATAACAGTTAGAAATCGTAAATATAACACAGATAAACTTTAAAAAACAGTTGTGTCAATGAAATTGACTATGCTACATGCGTAGATAAACTTTACATCATAAGCAATTGTAGTCTGCGACGTTACTAAGGCAAGACAATAACGTACGAGTGTGCTCCCCGCCGCTCTGCAATCGATTACTCGCGTTTGTTCGTAATACTTCATAGTGAACTTTGAAATAAAATACAAACCATTTTTATTACCAGCGTGCCAAAAATATTCTTTCACGTGCCATCAATGGCACGCGTGCCACTGGTTCGCTATCCCTGCCTTATATCAAAACCAGATACTCAAAGTCAAATACATTCTTTATATGGAAAAAAAAGTATGATCGTGGTGTTCAGGCGTTCTTGTTCGCAAACTCGTAGAAGGTGTAGTTTCTGTCGTGCCATAAGTTCAAATCCTGATACCACCAGGGACGCACCATGCACAACAATTTTGTTGAAGTTCAAAGTGCTCCTAGTGACATGGTTTGGAAATTTAGAGTGGGTGACTGCTCAGGTGTCGTCCTCGTCACTTGATCGTGGTTCAAAATTACGAGGTCCATTGCCAATAGCTGTCGTCTATCCTTTTAAGTTCGGCATTATTAAATTATCTCAATCAACTCATATGTTTCTATTTTTAGTTCATTTTGAGTTTTAAGAAGAAATTAATTAAATGTCAAATCCATAACCCAATTAGAAGTGTCTTGTGGGAAATTTTTCTTTCTGTGTACGGACATAATAAATAAATTCATTTCTTCTGATCCCTTACAAGTGTACAGTTCCACTTAAAATGAACAAATTTATGAGAGATAATTCTAATGGTTGTTTTTAGAAAATAATATTAAGTTGCATAATATTCATTCACCGCCTTTTCTTTGTAAAACGTTATGTCACAGATTTAAAATAGAATCTTCTATTGAATTAGTTCCGTTATCATTCAAAGGTTCGTTTATTAAATTCATCATGCGTTGACAGAGTTGAATTTTTACCACCCCGTTAACGTCACTTGTTCTTTTTATTCTTGCAACACGTGATGATCGGGTTCACAATGTAGGTCATCCAATCAGAGCTGTCACAAACAAGTCACGCCTCTCGAAACGATGCTGTGTCGCGGTGAAAAACAGAAATTCAACTAAGCAGACGACATTCATTGGGAACAAGGTTACGTAACCTTTAGGGACAGTATTTACTGCACGATTGCGCAGGCTTGCTGATTAAGATATATTTTTATTTATATGTAAGAGTGAAAATCCAATTATAGATAATACAGTCAAAATCGTTTAATACGAAACGAAAGGGACTGAAATAGTTTTTCGTGTTAAAAGAAATTGGAAAAAAAAAGAAAAGAAAAGGGGTGTGTGTGAGCTTATGACCACACGATAGAAGTGATAACTTCAAATATTGTAATGTTATTTCAGGGATTAGTGATGGGGATATTAGTATTGTCCTATAAAATTATTTATTGATATGTCTGTACTCATAAAGTAATATTTTTGTGCGAAATATACAATCATATTTGGGAATTAATTGTATTCTAAGAAGGGAACAATAGGTTTATGGTTGCTGAAATAGTTTATAAATCCTTTAGAGATTCAAAATTTTATTTAAATATCTATAAAAAAAACTCCGTCAAGCGTTGTTCCATACTTCCTCGTGCTTCATTTGGATCATTTGACTTAATTAAATTGAATTTTGATTTTAAAAAATCAACTAAAGTTTTTGATTTGTCTTTTGAAAAATCTACTTTTAACAATTCCCACTTAAAATCATAGGTAATTTGTTCAGAAGACCAGATCCGGCTTTGTGAATCTTGGTTGAAATTTAACAATATTCACAGCTCTATCCATGAATTAATTTAAGCAAAGGGATAATAAGACGGGTAGTTAATTGGGAAGAGAGGAATCTAGGTCAAAACCTTTAAAAAGGAATTTAATCAGAAGATTTATATAACCTAATCTCTGGCTTATACCAGCTCTTTGTCATTGTATGGCAGTTTTGTACAAATATATCCGGTGCTGCTGCAAGGAAAGTCTTCTTATTTTTAAAGTCTATATTTTTTCTTCTATTTAAATGATTTAATGCAACTTTTTCTAAGTACATGTATACTTAATTTTGTTATTTTAAATTTTCAATTGTTTTAATTTTCTTTTTAGACTCAAAGTTTATTTAAGTAATGTGATTCATAGAACTATTTGATTCGCTTACAAAAAAAAAAAGGTTTTTATTCTTAAGATCACTACAATATTGCTAATGATACTTATACGATTTACTTCGTTCTATAAAATTTGTCCTTTTTCTACATTTTATGTTTAATTTTAGTGTAGGGTTTCTCTTTCTCTCTAAGGCTATTTTTCAGTTCCCCCCACACACTATTAGCTCAAACTCTCGATATCTTATCTTGGTAGAATTTTAAATCGTTAATAAAATGCATTTTAAAGCGCTGAATTGAGCTGAAATTTTATATACACGATTATTTTGGATGACAATGCACTAATTTAATTATAAATAATTAAAAATTGATTATAAATAATTATTCTAAGAATTACAAATACAGCCACGTTGGCATAATGTTTAGCGACCCTTTTGGCGACTTGTGTCAAAACTTGAAAAAGTTTTTTTCTCACATTTTAAACCGCTCGTTTGAGCTGAAATTTTTTGTACACTATAGTTTTGGATAAAAATACGATAATTTAATTATAATTAAGTAAACTTAATTGACTGAAACTAATTACTGAAGGAATTACAGATACAGCCACGTTCGTTTCCTTTTTAGCGACTTAGCGACCATTTCGGCGATTTGTGTGAAAACGTGAAAAGGTTTTTTTTCTCACGTTTTAAAGCATTTAGTTGAACTAAATTTTTACATACTCGATTGTTATGTGGATAACAATACGATACTTTAATGATAGTTAATAAAAATTAATTACCACTTAATGAAGTGATTCTGTCCTATATATGTACACATTTATATTAATTGTAACTATTTTTAATAAAAAGTAGCTATATATATATATAAAATAAAATTTTTCTTTGTTAATCTAAGTAGAGAAATTGACTTAATTTTTTTTATTACTTGTTTAAAAATATGACGTTTCATCTTCTTGCTTCAACTAGGATTAAAAAGAATCTCACATTCACATTTCAGTAGAAAGAGGTGGCGGGGGGAGCCCATCGAAGCTAGGAACTTTACTTTTACGGCGTATTGGTGTGTGTGGGGGGGGCAAACTACAGCGTGTCAGAATGACGAGGGGAATGTCCCTCCTTTCCTTTTTAGGGATGTGTATGTCCGAATGAAGGTGAAAAAAGCTGAATGAGTGTTACATTCCTGAGCGTGACGTTCATTCTAGTTCACTCTTCTGCAAATCGCGCCAATAGAAGTTATCGCTTCAAAAAAAAAAAAGGATGAAATATCAATAAAATTAAGTTTGTTTTATTTACATAGATATGTGTTTCTATGTAAATATATCTAACAAAAATCAACTAAACAAAAATATTCACAAAAATTTAATGCAAAATTTTCAAATCTTTTGAAAACAAAACATTTATTGAATTTGAGGAAAATAATCTATTTTTCTTTGCATTGTTTTCTTAGCATCAAATTGTAACCCAATTGTTCGATATCGTCCATTTTGTTATTCATTTTACCTTTGGATTGTGCGTCTAAATAACTGCGCATACTTTTCATGATGTTCCTCATTTCGGATGATGTAGGAGCACACAGAGAGAGAGAGGAGCTGCGTTATTCATTTCATTTTCAACGTTGGAATCTGCATCAATGGTATTTTTTCAGCTTTGAACAATTTCCAAAATGTGTGCCATAATTATAGGGCTCTACACACATCATCGTCTACTGCAATTAATTCTTCCGATGATACAGTAGGGCAGTTCAATCCGGCTGGTGTTTGCGCATTTTGTTCATCGCAGAAGGGAAATCTTTTTGCGTTAAGCGATTTTCGGTTCGTGTTGAGAGAAAAAAACGCATGAAAACACATAGTAATTTTTCAGGACCGTTGCATTATTTCATGTTGCATTGTGTCAACCGATTTCGCGGGAGACTGACCAACTGATCTGAACATTTGCACATGCACCTCAGTGCCCAAGGTCACAAAAACTGAGGTGGGTACAGTAGACCTTGACCCGCATGCAGTAGCGCACACAGGAATATTTCAAGGGGGAGGGGGTCCGGGGTCGAAAGTTCACCATTCTTGTATCATGCTCCTTTTGATTTTGTCGATTTTCGGGAACAAAATACAGTAAAAAACTATTTATTGAATAAATAATTAGCATTAATTAATACAATTAATCATTAATAGCAAATACTTAATTAAATTTTTCGTACTATATACTTAGAATTATAATCAATCGGAAATAAAATCAAGGGCTTTGGGGGGTCTGGACCCCAGGACCCCCCTTGTGTGCACCACTGCCCTCATGGGCTGTTGCGCTACTGAGTTTAGTTTATTTTTAATCTGAGAAATGTCAATAGCGTACCCGTAGGGCAGTGGTTCTCTAATTTACTGTGCCCTTGGACCTAGTTCTATGCCATGCCGGCAAGGTGGCTTGATTGGTATGTCGCTCGATCCCGGGCTCAAGTCGGTGATGTAAAAAATTGACAGCGGTCATGTCGTATGATTATATGACATGTTAAATATCCATAGAGTGTGTGTTTGGCTTTGGCGCTCTCGGCAAAATTAAATCCTAGTACATGTTCGCATCATCAGAGCTCAGGTGCCTCCCTCTGGGAAGGAAAGTAGGCGTCAAAATTACTAGTGGTAATTGGTATCGCCTATATGGTGCCGCACTAAAGAGTGATACCAGCTCCTGGGGCTGTACTAGGTCTGCAATGGTGAAAATATCAATCCGCATCTCCATTGGATAAAAAAAAACTTATACCGTAAATTTGGCGATAAGCCCCTGAGTGAAAAAATTATCTCAATGCTTGTTAGAAAAACTACAAATTTAAGTTTGATATTATTTGTGAAAATGATAGATAATTATTCAACAGGATTATTTTATAAATTAAGGGAACATAGTATGATTCAATTGACAAAGATCGTGTAAAATCGTCTTGTAGTTGAATTAATCATTACTCTAATTAACCGGATTTACCGTTTTTATTATTTCGTTCAAAGCACATCAGTATATTTACAATTATAAATCGCCTCGGGAGCTACAGGCAGCTTCCACCATTTTTTACGTTCGAGTCCAGCTTCTTCTTTTTCTCTCCTTCCCGCTCAAAGGCCAAAACAGTTCACAGCAGCGCCCTCTTCCTAGTCTATCATGTGCTATGTGTCAAGCCTCCTAGTGCACTATGTGCCACGCCGTTACGAGGTCGCGGTAGCCGAGTGGTATAGGTATCGGATCGTGGCTGGCTTTGTCAGGAGTTCGAGCCCAATACCGCCAATACCTAAAGACCCGCCGTGTAGGGCAGCGATGCACGCTAAATCTGTGGAGAGCTGAAACGTCCTCCAGTTGGTGTGGTGTGGTAGTTAGGAGAGGGGGTGTCAGCTCAGGTGTCGTCCACGTCACTTGGCCATGGTTCAAAATTACGTGGTCCGTCGCCAAAAGCCCTCGTGTAGCTGAACAATGCGACGTTAATATTCATTCACTCACTCACGCCACGCCGTTACAATCGGTCAAAATATCAAATATAATATTCTTAGTCTAAATTATTTTTTATATACTTTTCTACAAACTCACAGGATTTGAAAGCTCTAAGTTTAAAAACGCAGAGCTATGATAACTTTTACGCTCTTTTTTACTCACATTCCAATAGCACACAAATCAAAACTTTAAACTTACTTGTCTCAGACACGTAGGAGGCAGTGGCGCACACAAGGGAGGGGGTCCGGGGTCGAAAGTTCACCATTCTTGTATCATGCTCCTTTTGATTTTGTCGATTTTCGGGAACAAAACACAGTAAAAAACTAATTTTTGAACAAATAACTAGCATTAATTAATAAAATTATTCATTAATAACAAATACTTAATTAAATTTTACGTACTATGTACTTAGAATTATAATCAATCGGAAAAAAATCAAGGGCTTTGGGGGGGGATCTGGATCCACCTTGTGTGCGCCACTGGTAGGAGGTAACCAAAAAAATTATGAAAATCATTAAATTAAAAAAAATTGTGTAAATCGTACCATGTCCCCTTAACTTAAACAAAAGTATTACTTTGAGTAACATATTTTACAAGAAAATATCAATTGTGTCTCCAAAAATACATACGCAACAAACATACAAAGAATAATACTGGTTTCTATTCAAAACTACCGCGGTAGCCGAGTGGTATAGGTATCGGAACAGGTTCGAGCCCAGTACCACTAAAGAACACGTTAAATCTGTCGACAAACGTCCTCCCGTTGGTGTGGTGTGGTAGTTAGAATAATACTGGGTTTCTAAAAGCCCTTCAAAACGTTAATATTCAATCAATCAATCAAAACTAAGGGAAATATGTTGCATTCACCTCACATCTTAAGGGCATGCACAAAACTAAATTGTTAACTAGATGCACAATTCTTTGATATTGCCATATTTTAGACAAGTTATTGTGTAAGAAGCGCTGTAATTCCGTTTTTAAAGACTTACATAAATGGCCGCAATTGCGATCGGCCCGAGTTACACTGTATGGCGATTGTCTTTACTTTTGTATTATACTTTTTAATATGTAAAAGTCATTGCTAATTTATTTTAACTTCCATAATAGAAATATGACACAAGTATTAACTTCATACTAAACCTTTTGCCGTCAATCTAATGTTATCCATACCTCCTTCAAGTTAATTTTAAATTGCCATTGAGCATTCACGAGGGTCCCAGGCAGTGGCGTAACGGAGAACATTTCGGCTTCCCTGCAAAGTCAGATTTTGGGTCCCAAAGTTGGATTATACAAGGGGTAGATACTTGGCAGCAGTCAGGATTTAGGGCACCCTAGAACTTCTGCCTCCCCCCGCAATGCGGGATGTACATTACGTCACTGGGCCCAGGTGTCTGTAGGGACCATTTTAGGTACCTATGCTTTGGATTGATTGATTCATTGAATATTAACGTCGCACTGTTCAGCTACACGAGGGCTTTTGGCGACGGACCACGTAATTTTGAACCATGGTCAAGTGATGAGGACGACACCTGAGCTGCACCCCCTCTCCTTACTATTACACCACACCAACGGGAGGACGCTTGAGCTTTCGAAAGATTTAACGTGCATCACTCCCCTACACGGTGGGTCTTCAGTGGCACTAGGCTCGAACTCATGACACGCCAACTACGATCCCGTTTGCTTGACCACTAGGCTACAGCGGTCACCTAAGCTTTGGAGTGTGCCGTTAATAGTCAACCAGAAAAAAAAATATGCAGAATATTAAGGTTGTTACCACTAGCGTAGCTAATCCTAAGTGGGCCCGTATCAAAATTCATTGGGGCCCTTTTTTGGAAGAAGAAACTCTGTTAATGGGACAGTTAATAACATGTTACGATTTTTTGCTTACACATGTTGGGGCCACTGTAGCTTGAGGCCCCCGTATTATTGATAAGGCTGATGCGGTATTCACTACGCTCTTGGTTGTCATCAGAGCTATCACTTCACTCTACAACCCCCAATTCGAAGATTTATGGCCGCCACGGTAGCCTAGAGGTCAAGATAACGGACTCGTGTCTGGCGTGTTATGAGTTCCCGCCGAACAAAGGGGGCTGATGCACGTTAAATACGTCGCGGCTTAAAAGTCCTCCCGTTGGTGTGGTGTAGAAGCTAGGAGAAGTGGTGTCAGCTTAGGTGTCATTCTCGTCACTTGACCATGGTTCAAAAATACGAGGTCAGTCGCCAATGGCCTTCATGCAGCTTTACAATGCGACGTTAATATAACTCTATTACTCGAGAATTTATGGAATTGATTGAATATAAACGTTATATATATTTTCTGAAGTTACTCGAGGTCACTATTGGCGACGAAACTCGTAGTTTCGAAGAAGGGGGGGGGGTGACTCCTTGGTGGAGTGACAAGGACAACACCCGAGTTGACACCCCACTCACTAAACTACCATTCCACGCCAAAGAGAGAACTCTGAGTCTCGAAGAATTTAACAAGCATTAGCCTCTCCGGTTGCGTGGCTACAGCAGACGTGGTTAGAGCGGACACATAACATTTCGTGGTCTGAGCAGACACTTTGAATCTCATTGTGGTTTGAGTGGACATATCCCCCATCTTAGAACAGATTCCATTATCGAATTACAAGGATAAATACATTTTTGCCAATCAAAATTATTTATATTGAATTTTAAGATATTATTGTGCGAATACATTTTAAGCATAGCGGAATGTAATAAAAAATAAAAACTTCCAAGAAATATTTAAAAATGTACAATAAGTAACAGTATAATATGAAGGGTATGAACGAATTTCAGGAATTTTGTGGAAGACTGTATTTTAGAGTCAAATATAAATATTAGAGCAGGTGCATTGCCGTAAAATTAATTATTTTCATTAATGTAAGTAAAAATAAATACTAGTAGTAAAATACAAGATACAAGTAAATAAAATAAATCAATTTTATGGTAATTGCACCTGTTTTAATATTTATTTTACTCTAAAATATAAAATCCCTGAAATTTGTTCATACCCTTTATTATACTGTTACTTACTATGAATTTTTAAATATTTCTCTGAAAGTTTTTATTTTTTATTGCATTTCGCTATGTTTAAAATGTATTCGCACTAAAGTATATTAACAATTTAATATAAATAATTAAATTTGATTGGCAAAAATGTATTTATCCTTGGGAATTCGATAATGGAATCTGTTCTAAGATGGGGGAAATATGCGTCCGCTCAAACCACGATGAGTTTCAAAGTGTCTGCTCAGACCACGAAATGTTATGTGTCCGCTCTAACCACGTTCGCTGTAGCCACGCAACCGCCTCTCTACGAGGCAGATTTTTAGATGTATCAGGAATTGAACCCGCGACTCGACAAAAACAAAGACAAACGCAAGCTCGCGACTTTGATCTCTCGACTATCACACTCTTATGGAAGGAAATATCTGAATCTCAGAGACTGCATTTATTTTTCCATTGATAGGAATAAAATGGGAAGGAAGTCATGTCATAACATTTTGTTAATCCCTTAAAAAGTTGCGTTTTACAGAAATGATGCAGTAGGTGAACAAGCGTATTATTCGAATATCGAATAATTTTGTTTGCTAGGTTCTTGATAACATTTTCCGTTGACAGACCTAATGATTAAGTCCATGGCATACTTAAACTAGTCTTTATAAAGCTACTTTTTTGTAGTTAAGGAAAATAAATGAAATTTGATTATAAAGATAGATTTTTTTCTCTATATATGAGAAAAACGACTCACTCATGGGATAATAGCCTTTGTTGCTTCATATACCGCAAAACCTGTAACTGTAACTGACTCACTCGTTCATCAAGAAATCTCCAGAACTATTAGATCTACAGATTTTAAATTTGGCAAGAATGGAAATTATGTTCAGAAGACATCCGTGAAGAACGGCATTTTGAAAAATAGTCTCCCAAGAAAGGCAGTTTGGTAGTTAGGTCTGCAATTTTAGATTGATTGCATATCTCTATTTGAGTTAATAATTATTAGAAAGGATGAATAAAAATTTATATTGTACTAAAAACATATTAATTATCAATTTTTAATGTTAGAGTTATAACTTAGACGATTAAAATAAGTAAAAATGGTTTTATTGCAAAAATTAAAAAAATATATTTTTATTATTGTTGCTGAGTATGAGGTGCTTTAAAGCATGGATCAACGCAAAGTGCTGGGTTGTTGGGACACACTGGACAAAAATACCTAGTCTTCTTACGTTTTATTTTTGCTTTGTACATATTCTATATGACTTTGTAGGTATCCTTTTTTTATGTGGGAGGAAGATGTTCTTAGAAATGAAATTGAGTGGTATTTGTATTATAGATGTTGCTTTCTCCTACATTACTGCCGTTGCCATTACATAAATGCGTAATAACTAACGGACTAAATACATGACGTCACATGATAAAGGCAATCACGTGTTCTCCATTGATTAAAAACTGACATACTATTAGTTCTACTTGTAAAGTTTAGATAACATTTAAAATTTGATGATTGTTTAAAGATGATCACGCGTGTGTTAAAATTCTTCCCAAATAGTCTTTAAAATTTAAAAAAAAATCTTGCCATTATAGGTGCACTTTTAAACTATGCTCATTTTGTTTAACTATGTACTTTATTAACGTTGACAAATGTGTACTTTTTAAAAGAAAGTTTCTACAAAAACATGAACAGCCACATGAATTTATGAGCTGAATGACTGGAAACACGTGACTGCAGTTATCATGTGACAATAACGTCACATGAATTTAGTCCATTTCCTAAATTGACGGACATGCATCATTTTATTCCCTCGATTTTCTTGGTTATAGAACTTGTATGTATTCTGCAGCAAAATTTCGAAGGAGGGTAGAGCGATTTTCTTTAATCAACAGATGTTTTTCATGTGATTTGCTAATTATTATACTTATCACAGTTCATTTTTATTATTTTACGATTCTTTATAACTACCATTATCTTATAAGTTTTTCCCAGTCAGGATCTCTCATTACATGTCTGTATGAAAATCTGACATAACATATATTTGACTTGTTTTGGCCCATCGTTAGCTCTATTTAAAATAAATTGAGTCGTACTCAATAAAAGAAGTGGACTGTATGTTTTAACTCTCTTTATTACAACGGCTCTTCGCCATGTTGTTTTTACTCTCTCTTTCACTCTTAGCGTGGGCACACCCCAAGCTCACTTCCTTTCACTTCGCGGCATTTGCGAAGTGATGTAAATACAAGGGGCAAGACGCTCTCAACATACCGCCCGCCTTGACAAATTTTAAGACAATTTTCAACAAACAATAAAACAATTACAAATACATGATACAGTTTTTCCACAAAAAAAAAACATAGTACAATACATTTCTACACACACTTATACAATAAAGATCAAGATACGGTTAAAGAATCAATTACAATTAAAAGGCAATTTAACAAGTTTATTAACAGGTCGTTTATATACACCTTTACCCGTTTTTTTTACTACTCTAGTTATGTCACCTGTGCCTGGATGAACTTCTATTTTATTTTGGCAAGATTCCAGTTAAGTAATTTTGAATTATTTTCACCAATATTATTCACTTGAAAAAGGTATCACAAAGAGTTCTCAGAATTGTTGAATAATAAGGAAAATATTGTTTTACATACAAAGAAATGCACATAGGAAAATTCTCCGAATCTAATTAAGTAGCAGTTTAGAAAGATACTTAACTTTTCCTCACTCTTTATGTTAATGTAGTACACAAGTGAAGAAACCAAAATTATTTTACTATAAATTATCAAACTTCACAAATAGCATTACTGAATTAATTCTAATACACATGTAAACACTATAAATACGTATATAAATTCAATAATAGACAGTTTCTTAGCAAATTATGAAGACTCCACTTTTGAATGAATATTTTAAGGTTAACATATATGCATATATACAACGTTAAAAAATATATATAATAATAAGGATACATTCTATGTATTGTCCAAGTCCAATCCACAAGGCTTAATCACTTAATCTCCTGGGTTCCTCCTCAAAAGGGTTCTCTTGGGAGGGGGAAGTCCATTTCCGTTCCTGTTTTAACTGGCGGTGTAGAAGAGGGGACATTCAGCGTTGTTTTTCTCCTTTAGTTCTCATGTACTCATAGGAACCCCTGTCGTTTTCCATTTTCGGATCCGATTTCACCTCACAGCCGTCCAGTGAAGGGAGGGGTGAATGAGAGGGGGTTTCTCTTTCGCACCTTTCTCTTGAACACAAATCCATGAACGGTTGCTCGCCGTTTAAAACACTCTTTTGATATTTTTGCGAATCGATGTCGCTAATTCTAGATTTAAGTCTAACCTTTTTTCGCGTTGTTGATCGCTTTCTCATAACACTTGGCTGGATAAAAGGCAGTTTCCGAGTAGGGTTTCCTACTCCTCGCTGAACTTGCGAATATTTACGCCAATGATGGTGCACAAATATAACGTTGCTTGAGGCCTTTAAATTCGGCTTAAACCACACTTTCTGTTTTATTTCTTCAATTTCATTATTTAAATTCAATGGCTCACTATTTAGTACCACTGAATTAATATCTTCTTTAGCTGTCTCCTTTATCACATCGACTGATCTTTCCTCTTTTACTTCACACATCTCATCGGCAGAAATGAGCAGTGCTCTAGGTAAACACCTTTCTTCCAGAACAGTGACAGGTTGTGCCATAGCATCTGGACCCACATTAAGCATTTTGGCTAGTTCACTTTCAAGAGGAATAACTCTCTCTGTTGCTTGAGGTAACTCCATGTCTTCATTAATATACATTTCAGTGTCACATACGTTAAGAGAGATCTCGCGATTATTTGCACTGTTCCTTAATTTTGCTAATTTTAATTCCGCCTTAACTCTTTCCAATTTAAGGCGTTCTAGCTCTATTTGACTGTTCAGCTTGGATTTTTGGGTTTTACTTTTTTCTACCACTTGCTCTATCACGGTTTTCACAAATTCATAATCTTCTTTAAACACATCACTCTCCTCAATTAACCGTTTTAAATGAAACATTTTTGCATTCCGTGGCACAATCAAACCTATTTCCTCAGCCACTAGCCTCAGCTCATCCCTCTTTAATTTTACAACTAGTGACATTTTGCTCTAACTCTACACACTTTCTCAAGAAGATAGTTCTAAAACTCAAGCGACCTTAAACTCACCAATACTAAAACTAACTTCAACTTGAGGAATTAGTCTATACTCAAAGAACTAAATCTCCACACACAATACTTTCCACACACAATACTCGAAACTAAATCTCCACAACAAAGTTAAATCTCCACACACAATACTCGATAACTAAATCTCCACACACAATACTCGATAACTAAATCTCCACACACAATACTCGATAACTAAATCTCCACACACAATACTCGATAACTAAATCTCCACACACAATACTCGATAACTAAATCTCCACACACAATACTCGATAACTAAATCTCCACACACAATACTCGATAACTAAATCTCCACACACAATACTCGATAACTAAATCTCCACACACAATACTCGATAACTAAATCTCCACACACAATACTCGATAACTAAATCTCCACACACAACTCGATAACTAAATCTCCACACACAATACTCGATAACTAAATCTCCACACACAATACTCGATAACTAAATCTCCACACACAATACTCGATAACTAAATCTCCACACACAATACTCGATAACTAAATCTCCACACACAATACTCGATAACTAAATCTCCACACACAATACTCGATAACTAAATCTCCACACACAATACTCGATAACTAAATCTCCACACACATACTCGATAACTAAATCTCCAACACAATACTCGATAACTAAATCTCCACACAAATACTCGATAACTAAATCTCCACACACAATACTCGATAACTAAATCTCCACACACAATACTCGATAAACTAAATCTCCACACACAATACTCGATAAACTAAATCTCCACACACAATACTCGATAAACTAAATCTCCACACACAATACTCGATAAACTAAATCTCCACACACAATACTCGATAAACTAAATCTCCACACACAATACTCGATAATAAATTCTCCACACAATACTATAATAAATCTACACACACGATATTCAAAAAACTAAATATCCACACATAATATTCAAAAAACTAAATATCCATGCAATATTCAAAAAGTTAACTGTTCACAATTCTCAAAGAATTAACCATTCACACAATACACAAGAATAAATTATTTCCACAATATACAAGAATAAACTATTTCCACAATACTCAGAGAATTAACTATCCACAATACTCAAAGAATTAATTATTGACAATACTAAAGAATATTATTCACAATACTCAAAGAATTAATTATTCACAATACTCAAAGAATTAATTATTCACAATACTAAACTTATTCACAATACTCAAAGAATTAATTATTCACAGTAATAAAATAAACTTTTCACACAAGACTTAAGAATAAACTATTCACACAAGACTCAAGAATAAATTATTCACACAATACTCAAAAATTAACTACAGTATAGTCCCGCTAATCCGAACACGGCTAATCCGAACGGCTCCGCGGAAAATTTTTTATAATTTTAAGGACGAAAATCGGTGAATATTTCAATATAAAACAGTGTAAACCTTAATTCAAAACAGTTCTTTATTTAAATATTCACGCAGACTCACCGCGTTCATTAATTTATTTAATTGAATAGCCTTTTCTTGAATGATAGGCCCACTGAGGGGGTTCCTCTTTTTGTCTTTCCTGGGTAAACCAAATATGAAGCGCATTATCAACTTTATCGTACAGCGATTGCTTTGCTGTCTGTCTGTTTTCATAGAAGAATTATATTGTTCAAGCTTTCGACGATTTTTCTCCAATCACAAATTGTACTTTGCCAACATTAAACTCTGTAGCCAATTTTGTCACACCTTCACCTTTATCTAAACGCTTTACACAAGACGCTTACATAACAATCTTTACGTAATCACAGATAAAGGTCCAAAACACACAACAAACGGTTTTCACTGTAGAATATCACACTGTAACACTGTTATTAACACAGAGACAAAAACGAGTGTAGAACGAGCGCGGAACGACTGACGGCCAACAGTCGGGCACACAATACTCACTAAATTAAGTGGTGTAGGGGGAGGACACACGCGTCGATGGGAGTCAGTCCACGCGGCAAAAAAGCGGCGCGTACGCTCACATTACGACAAAAATACATAGACACAATAGACCCGTACTCCCGGTTCAAATAGTGATTTCGCTGTTACTCCGGCTAATCCGAACAATCACGTAATCCGAACAGGGGTTGGTCCGATATTGTTCGGATTATCGGGACTGTACTGTATTCACACATTACTCAAGAATTAACTATTCACACATTACTCAAGAATTAACTATTCACACAATACTCAAAAATTAACTATTCACACATTACTCAAGAATTAACTATCCACAGTACTCAAAAAAAATTAAATATTCACAAAATACTCAATTAAATCACAATACACAAAGGACTAAGTCACAATATTCAATCGCAATACTAATAGAATTAACTATTCTCACAATACTCATAGAATTAAGTGTTCACAATACTCAGAGAACTAAACACAATACTCACAAACCACAATACTCATGGAATTAACATTCTCACAATACTCAGAGAACTAAACCACAATACTCAAATCACAATACTCTTAGAAATAACTATTCTCACAATACTCATGGACTCATAATACTCATAGAATTAAATGTTCACAATACTCAAAGGGCACTATACTCAAGAACTAAATCACAATACTCAAAGAACTAATGTTCACACACAATGCACAAATCACTATAGTCAAAGAACCAAATCACAATACTCATAGGACTCAGTCACAATACTCAATTAAATCAAAATTCTCGAAAGACTAAGTCACAATATACTCAAGGGATTAAGTCACAATACTCAAGGGATTAAGTCACAATACTCAAGGGACTAAGTTACTCAATTAAATCACAATACTCAAAATGACTTAATTACTTAAATCTCAAAATGAATTAATTCCACAAAACTCAGAATTAATTAATTACACAAACTCATGGTAAATTAATTACTCAGACCCAAAATTAATTCCTTACTCAACACTCAAAAAGTGACTTAATTACTGAGATTTAAATTAATTCCTTACTCAACACTCAAAGTGACTTAATTACTGAGATTTAAATTAATTCCATACTCAAAACTCATAGGAACAAGTTTGCTCTCACCTCAATGCCAGGACTTCTTACACCAGAGAGCATGATCATTACTTGAATCCTCTGAACACGCGCGGAATACAATTCTCAATAATCATCACATACTAATATTTTTTGCCGATTTCTCCGGCTAGCTAGGACCATGTTTTGGCCCATCGTTAGCTCTATTTAAAATAAATTGAGTCGTACTCAATAAAAGAAGTGGACTGTATGTTTTAACTCTCTTTATTACAACGGCTCTTCGTGATGTTTTTACTCTCTCTTTCACTCTTAGCGTGGGCACACCCCAAGCTCACTTCCTTTCACTTCGCGGCATTTGCGAAGCGATGCAAATACAAGGGGCAAGGCGCTCTCAACATGACTGTCGCCAGATGAAATTGGGGGAGACGAACGTGTGTAAACTCAAATAAAACGAAAGGGAATCCTTGTGCATGAAGTTTTTTATGGGGAAAAAAACCCCACTACGAGATAACTCGGAAGTGGCACTCAACACCGGAATCTTATTCAGTGATGCCAGGCTGCGAGTTTTATCTCGAAGTGTTTTTTTTTAATAAAAATTACTTAAAGACATTTTCAATATTATATCAATAACTCAATATTATTATATTTTGTAAAATTTCATGTTTTCTTCAAAAAAAAAAAAAAAAATTGGGTACCTAAGGCAAGACGCTCTAAATTTACTTGGAAGTCAATGAGTTAAAGTACTATGATTGCATCTGTGAAACGATTTAAAAAGAAATATAAAATTGATTCGCCAAGAGTTATTTTAACATCTACTTTATTTTAAGTGCGTCGATGACAAGTTTATACATCGCCAAAAACAATAGGCTTCTAAAAACTCTGGAAAATGTTATCGTAAGAAAAAGCATTAAATGTGATTGTCAAGAGTTATTGGTATTGAAAGATTAAAGGGGAACGGATGAAATGTGCCAGCTCAAATGTCGTCCAAGTCACTTGACCATGGTTCAAAATTACGTGGTCCGTCGTCAAAAGCCCTCGTGTAGCCGAACAGTGCGAAGTTGATATTCAGTCACTCGGTCACCCGTTGGTGTGGTGTGGAATTGAGGAGAGGGGGTGACAGCTCAGGGTGCGTCCGCGTCTCTTGATCATGGCTCAAAATTACGAGGTCCATCGTCAAAAGCCCCCGAGTAGCTGAACAGTACACGTTAATATTTTCACTCACTCATTAAAAGATACATTACGGCTATTGGCAACGGACTTTGTAAATTTGATGCTCAATCAAGTGACGAGGACAAAACTCGCGTTGACATGCCACTCACCAAATTTACACTCCTAACCAATGAGAGGACTTTGAGCCTCTAGAAGGGGCCGCGGTAGCCTAGTGGTTATAGTCACGCACTCGTGGACGGCTTTGTGGAGTCGTAGGTTCTGATCACTGAAGACCTGCTGTAAAGAGGGGCTGATTCGCATTAAATCAGTCGTGACTCAAAGTCCTCACGTTATCGTGGATGAGAAGTAAGGTGAGTGAAATTTAGAACACAATATTTAATTACGTTCTAAAAAGAGAGATTGTGATGAGGACTGGAAGCAGTTGATAGCTACAAGATTGTTGCAAGTTGTCGGCAATTGATTTATGCCAAAATCGGTTCTTTTACTGTTGCTTCTTGCTTCTTTTGTTAATGGTATTAGAGTATATACAGTCCATTGTCTGTTTTTTATGACATTGAATATATTCTACAGCATATTTATCGTAGACTTCATTTTAAATTTTGAATGCATGTTATTGTCTTATCTCCACAATTAAGAATTTTAACTTTGAAGAATATTACGATAGGTGATTGATAAGTAGGGTCTCCAATAGTATAAAATAAGTTTCCAACAAGGTAAAATAATACAACAGGTATCAGAATGAATGAAATTTATTACTCTTACATATTGTGAACATGTCTACATAATCACCACTAATAGTTACAAATTTGTTTAATCGTTCTATCCATTTCTTCATTCCGTCCATGAAGAAAGATTCTGGTTGGCTGTATATCCAATCGCGCACGGCTGCCTGAACTTCGGCATCCGTTGAAAAACGTCGACTTTTCAACGTCTCCTTCAATTTTGGAAACAAAAAAGTCTAACGGTGTCAAATCTGGGCTGTAAGAGGTGTGTGGAACCAATGTGAATTTCAGTTTTCCCATGACTTCCTGTGTTTGTGCATTGCAATGGGGTCTTGCATTGTCATGATGCAAAAGAAAGACGTTTCTTTCCGGCCTCATTCTGCGGATGCGTTGCTTGAGGGATCGTAATGTTACACAGTACCTCTGTCGGAATTCGCCGTCAGTCCTTTAGTCAGACATTCCGTGTAGAGCACACAATTTCCATCTCAAAAGAAGATGGGCATGACTTTAATTGCTAACATTAAAATTTTGAATTTCTTGACACTCGGCGAAACAGAATGAGGATATTCCACGGACTGACTCTTGTTTTCTCGGTTATAATGATGAATCCAGAATGCCAAAAATCAGGTAGCCGTGCAGAAATGGATACGCAGCCAACCAGAATCTATCTTCATGGACGGATTGAAGAAATTGATCGAACGATTGAACAAATTTGTAACTATTAGTGGTGACTATAGTGAGAAATGAGTTTACAATATGTAAGAATAATAAATTTCCTTTTTCTGATACCTCTGTTATTATTTTACTTTGTCGGAAACTTATTTTATTCTACACTGCTGGACAATTGCTAAGGACGGATAACACTATCATCCATAGCAACCCCAAAATGAACGGAAGCAAAATGTGGAAAATTAGAAAAAGTGCGGGATATTAGTAAGAAGTAGTACGAGTATGCAAATTTTTTTTCCACGTCTGTTCATCGCGTGATAGCGTTCATAAGAGCTTTAAAGGTTTTGACGCGTGTGGACAGTTGTTGTTTCAAGTCAAAGTTTTACAGGAAAGATTTAATAGACGAACTTAAAATTTTTGCATGTCTTCCCGACATCACATAGATGATTTTATGCGTGGCCGAATTATTGGAAAGATCGAAGAAGGGCGAAAAATAACAGATGTTGCCAGGGAGTTCGACATCGCTCACAGCGTTGTTTCACGGCTGTGGAAGTCATTTAAAACTACTGGAATGTGTAGTAGACGGCACGGGGGAGGTCGTGCTAGAAGTACGACGCCTGCAGAAGACAGATATATCGTCCTATCAGCAAAAAGGAACAGGAGCACCACAGCTCAGCGGGTGGCAAATCAGTTTTCTTGCTGCCTCAGGAAAAAGCAGATCTCCCGAAAACTGTTGCCAGACGTTTGAGGAGGAGGACTATACGCACGCAGACCTGTTGTGTGTCCCATTGACCAGACAGCACCGTACTGCCCGTTTGCAATGGTGTCGTGAGCATCACAATTGGACTGAACAGGACTGGACATGCGTACTATTCTCAGAGGAGAGTAGGTTCAGTCTGTCATCGGATTGTGGACATCAACTGATCTGGCACGAGAGTGGTACTGCTTATCGTCCAGAAAATATCCAGGAAAAGGACCGATATCCGACATGCAGTATCATGGTGTGGGCCGGCATCATGATCAATGGCCGCACGCGCCTACATGTGGTTGCGAATGGGACTATGGCGGGCCAACGATACCTTGATGAAGTTCTACTTCCTCATGTTCGTCTTTTCCGTGGTGCTGTCGGTGATAAATTTGTTTTTATGGATGACAGCGCAACATGTTTCATCGAACACTCGCTGTTCAGGATTGTCTAGACAGCGAGGGTATTCAACGTCTCATATGGCGCGTTCTCCAGATCTAAACCCCATTGAAAATGTGTGGGGATGCTTTGGGGAGGCAAGTTGCTGGTCGAAACTATCCTCCGACAAACAAGAACACCCTCATCCGTGCACTCACAGAGGAATGGGATAAATTGCCTCAACAGCTACTGGATAATGTTGTGCAAAAATATGGTACGACGTGTGGAATGTTGCATCACACTCCACGGTGGACATATCTCGTACTGATACCTTTCTTTAAGGTGCCTGCTGACTTTTAGATGCATTGTTCCATTTCTCCGTACGCAGATCAAATGAACATTTTTTTTTCTTTCAGATGTTTCACAGATTTTGTACTTTTAGAACAATAAATATTCTTTATTCTAATGTCTGAACAGTGTGGCAACTATATTTTATCCTACTAGGCCTCATGTCTCGCTTAATATTATGCTACATAGCAATTTGTGATCCGTCCTTAGCAATTGTCCAGCAGTGTATTAGAGACTTTATTTATCTATCACCCCTTGTATCTCCTTTAAATTCTGGTGTTATAAAATTTTTTTTAAATTTCTTTTGTAACAAATTTTTGCTCAATTATCTTTAGATAAAAGAGATTATTTGTATGGTGAGCTCTTATGAGCTAGCTTATTTTGAAAACCAGTGCACCAGTGTTAATTTTTCTAAAACTATATATATATATAAACTAACTTTTCCCCTCCTGGCATTTCTCCATGAATTGTATTGTTTTCAAGTTCATTGCATTTTTACTTTTCTGAATTTTGAACGCAATTTAAGTGTAATTTTCAATAATTCAGTTTAATGAATTAATTTTTTTTCCGTTAAATAAATGTATATATATTTATAATAGCAATAACGCGGTTGTGAGAGTATAAACTAGGTCTTTTTGACGGTACAGTAAAATCTTTCTGACATAATAAAAAAATACACATTTACACTGATATAATTTATATATCTGTGATATTACGTCATAAAAAATTAAAGCTTCTACTTTTATTACGGTTTCTTTTCAAACCAAAATGAGAAAAAACAAAACCCAGACCCATAATCGAAAAAAATTTTTAGTAAGATAAAATATTCATCACTGTTATATTATTGTCATCAGCTGTAGGCAGCAGAATGTAGTTTTGCTGCGGTTTGACCTTCGAACTTACTTGTACGGTTAGTTACGTCCCTGCTCTTATGTGTATTTGTTTTTTCATTTAGGGAAGTTGCAAATAAACTATTTCTGCTGCGATTTTTTCCTTGTAAAATATTTTTATGATTTTTGTAAAAGCACAGAGAGCTCTTTGAAGGATTACTTGGCCAAGATTTATTTCTATGAGTTATTCCCAAACATATAAAAAAGCATAATGAAAAACGTTTTACATAATTTTTTTTGAACATCCATATTGTAATGAATACCCTTTTATTCCGGAGCTGTCACGCCGAGCACAGAGTGCACGAAATCGGTAATTCTTTCAAAACTGTTTAATTGTTACCAATGGCTCTGACACTATCCTCCGGTTTGACAGTCTTAACGTGTGAACTAAAATATATTTGTCACATATCTCCCTCTTTTTGGGAGTGACAAACGTTTTTTACAATCTTAAGGTACTTGTTTTGACTGAGTTCCCGGTGTGATAACTTTTTCCGAAATATTTTCTGTGTTCTTGAAAGTAGGTGAGTATATTTTCTCTTAATTATAAATTATTCACTGGAATTACGATTTTTATTGTGTACTATAAAAATAATTATAAAAAAAAAAGATTGGGGTGGCTCAATAACCCCACTCGACCATTAGTATCTAGTGCGTGCCTGCTCCAGGTTTAAAACATGTGGAAGTCTTTTCACTTTAAATATTAAAAATAATACAATTATTTTTCATCGGAATTTTATATTATTGTTCATTATTCAACATCAATTCTAAATGCTAATTCTGTGAGGCTTAAAATTACAGTTCACTTAAAACTAATTATAATTTAAGCAACGATTTAAAAAAATCATTTTACATTTTTGTAAACATTGTTGCGCATTTGGCTTTACTCTCCTTAAAATCCAGCGATTATATCAATAATGTTTTATTTTCTTATAAATGAACTTTTCTTGAAATGAGCGGGTACTTCGGCCGGTATACTTTTAATGTATCAGTGCTGCACAGAGTATTTTATAACTAATTAATTAATGCTAAATTAAGAACAAGTTTAATAAGTATTAGCGACTTCCATGGGCTTGTCTTACAGAGCAAATTTTTCAAAGGAATGCTTATGATTAGAAATTGACCCACTGAGTTCTTTCTAAAAAAGCTGATATCTATATTTTTGTCTTCTAAGCAGCCACCGCATTTTGCAATATGTTCCAATTTAAAAATTAGAGAAAGGAAAAATAACATAATAATTATCCTATTACTTAATATTTTTTTGCTTAAAAGCAACATATACAAAATTTAATACTTATGTCATGAATTTGTACGGTATATAATTAAGATTATTGCTTTAGCGTAAAAAAAGTGCATTATTATTGCATTCAGTGCATTATTAATGTATAAGGGGGCGCGATAAAAATTGTGATTGATAAGGGGGCGCCAGTATTGAAAGTTTGAAGCACTG
>BMAU01006417.1:0-43090 GCA_019973935.1 Trichonephila clavipes | reverse complement strand
CATGAATTGAGTGAGAATCAAAAAAAATAATTATTTGCAACCAAAATTATCAGTTTCTCAATTGAATTATGATGCGTGAGGAAAAGTGGATGATTCTGTATGACAATGTGATGTTCAGTGCATTTGCTGGATGCTGAAAAAAGCTGCACAGCGCTTCTCGAAACAAAACTCCATCATATGAAGGTTATGGTGACTAGTTCTCAACGGTTAGATCCACCACATCTTTTTAAAACCTGGCAAAACCATCACAGGAGAGCAGTATTGCAATGAAATCAGTGAAATACACCAGGAACTTGCATCAACAGCTAGTATAGGTCAATAGGAAAGGCCCAATTCTTCTCCACAATAGTTCTAAACCGCTTGTTTCAATAATCTTTTGTCAAAGTTGCACATGTTAGGCTATGAAACTCTAGACCTCTCACCTATATATTACCACGTTTTTCAAACATGGATATCTTCCAACAAAAATGTTTCAGAAATCTAAGGGATGCTGAAATGGCATTTACAGTTTGTCAGTTTCAGAAATGCACCGAGAGTCCTAAAAACTTTCTGTGTATGAATATTGGGGAGGAGGTTATGTATGTTTGCGTGGTATAGGACGCAATTTTATTCAATAGTTGGTGAAACTTGATATAAAAATATTCATTCTATATTTAATGACTAGTTAATAAATTTGTCAAGAGATGCGGAAGCTAATAGAGATCCAAATGGGCGCTGCATGGAGAGGGCTGATGCATGTTAAATCTGCTAGTTCTAAAGTCCATTAAGGGGTGGTGGGAAAATGCCAGCTCTGTCGTCCTCAACTCTTAACAATAAATTATCATTTGTCTCCAATAACCCTTGTGTTGCTTTATAGTGGGGACATGAATGTAACTCATGAAACTAGGGCTGTCAAAGTCTAGGGCCACATGTGGACTGAATAGTATAATAGCACACAATAATATAAATTAAAACATCAAATTATCTCCCAAACTAGGACAGATAGTAGAAAAGAGGTGTCAGACTTTAACCTTAAATTTTTCTTGTTTTTTTTTATGTATGTTTATTGTAAAATGTATTATTTGAAGATTTTTTGCGACCTTGTTTATTTGGCCCAAATTAGCCTTGAGTGTGACACACTTGCACTTAAGTCAAATTTCTTTTTTAAAATTTATGTAATATTAATGAGCTGATTTGAAGTCTGTAAAACGCGATTAATATATTTTTTATCTAAATGAAGTAAGACTAATAGTTGAATATTTAACTAAATAAGAGAAAGAATGTAATTAAGATGTTTTATTCTTTTCCTATACAAATACTTTTGTAATAAAAATACTTATGAGTATATCATTTTTATGTATTGTTAATTGAACATTCTAATTAACTAAACTGAGATAAAAAATTGCATGTTTTGAATGTGCCACTGAATTAACATGATGCTTATGTCAAATATGAGAGAAATGAATTTTCTAGTAAACAAATAAAAATTCATATATAAGTTTATATCAAAAACTTCAATTTAATTCCTAGTTTAACAATTAAAATTTTTAGTTATATATGTTTCCTATGTATATTGGATTTTTTTTTTTTATGTTAAAGGTTTTCATGCTTGTGTTAATATTTTTTAGTAAATTTAGGGTTGCAATAGAATTTTTAGTCAATTGTAGTGAATAATGGATATTAATGTAACTGATTGAAAGAAATGTAATATATTTGATTGGAGTGTAAATCTTAATTGGAGTGTAATCTTATTTTTAGTATTATGTGAATTAGTGTGAAGGAATCTGTTAATTTTTAGTATTTAGTTTAGTATTATTTGTGAAGCTTTAAAACTTAGAATTACTATTTTCCACCTTAAAATTATGGAATTTGAGATTAAATTGTAAATTTTTCATTTTGTTCACACCTGCGATTGAATTTTTAAAGGTTTTCTCATTTGCAAACTGATATATTTTCATGTCTGCCTTTATTTTGCAACAAATGTAGCAGTGATTATTTGCATATATTTTTTCAGGATGTCTGAAGGAAGTTTTGAAGTGAGATCTGGTGTGGGTAAAGAAGAAAAAAATTATCCTCTTTTGGCCAGCCAAGATATCTCAGCCACCAAAAGAAGAAAGAGGGAAAAAATGTGTTATGTGTGTTTTAGATCCCACATTTGTGACTGGGTTGCACATAAAAAAATACAGCACCATGCAGAACATCTTATTCCACCTAATTATGAGAAAACGCTCATTTTCTTAAACATGCCATTGACGAACTCATACTTTTAAGTACAGATAAACCTTTAAGAAAGATACTAAAGCTTCACCTCAAGTTGTCCAAAATTTAGAAGAAAAAAATGTATGGAGGATAAACAATTGATGGAAGAAGAACAATCCAACAATAGAGAGGCATTCTTACAAAGGTGGATGGCTACTTTAAAGGAAAAGCAACCTTCTTTAAAAGCCAGTTAAAGAAAAACAACCTCCTGTAAAGGAGCCAGTAAAAGAAAAACAATCTCCTATAAAGGAGCTAGAAAAAAAGAAACAACCTCTTCAATCTTCTTTAAAGAAGCAAGTAAAAAATAATCATCCTCTTGTAGAGAAAATGACACTGCTGGCAAAAAGACAGCGGCTAGAGGAAATGACACTGCTGGCAAAAAAAGACAGCGGCTAGAGGAAATGACACTGCTGGGCAAAAAGACAGCGTTAGAGGAAATGACACTGCTGGCAAAAAGACAGCGTGCTAGAGAAAATGACACTGCTGGCAAAAAAGACAGCAGCTAGAGAAAAAGCAACCACCTATAAAGCAAAAACCAAACATCAATCCAATACAAACCCTGTAAAGAAAACGAAAACATCTGAAACAAATTACCAGTACAGGAAAAGTATCAAAAAAGCAGTCATTGATGAAATCATACTTTTAAGTAAAGATAAACCTTTTAAGAAAGATACTAAAGCTTCACCTCAAATTGTCCAAAATTTAGAAGAAAAAAAATGTATGGAAGATAAACAATTGATGAAAGAAGAGCAATCACCAATAGAGAGGCATTCTTACAAAGGTGATGCAGCTACTTTAAAGGAAAAGCAACTTTCTTTAAAGAAGCCAGTTAAAGAAAAGCAACTTTCTTTAAAGAAGCCAGTTAAAGAAAAAGCAACTTTCTTTAAAGAAGCCAGTTAAAAGAAAAACAACCTCCTGTAAAGGAGCCAGTACAAGAAAAACAATCTCCTATAAAGGAGCTAGAAAGAGAAACAACCTCCTGTAGAGGGAAACAGCCTTCTTCCAAGGAACCAGAAAAAGAGAAACAACCTCCTCAATCTTCTTTAAAAAGCAAGTAAAAAATAATCATCCTCTTGTAGATTAAATGACACTGCTGGCAAGTGCGCTGCATCGAGGGCTGATGCATGTTAAATCTGCTAGTTCTAAAGTTCCATTGGGGTGGTGGGGAAAATGCCAGCTCTGGGGTCGTCTCTCAACTCTTAACAATAAAATTATCATTTGTCTCCAATAACCACTTGTGTTGCTTTATAGTGGGACATGAATGTAACTCATGAAACTAGAGCTGTCAAAGTCTAGGGCCACATGTGGACCGACAGTATAATAGCACACAATAATATAAATTAAAACATCAAATTATCTCCCAAACTAGGACAGATAGTAGAAAAGAGGTGTCAGACTTTAACCTTAAATTTTTCTTGTTTTTTTTTTATGTATGTTTATTGTAATGTATTATTTGAAGATTTTTTTGCGACCTTGTTTATTTGGCCCAAATTAGCCTTTGAGTGTGACACACTTGCACTTAAGTCAAATTTCTTTTTTAAAATTTATGTAATATTAATGAGCTGGATTTGAAGTCTGTAAAACGCTTGATTAATATATTTTTATCTAAATGAAGTAAGACTAATAGTTGAATATTTAACTAAATAAGAGAAAGAATGTAATTAAGATGCTTTATTCTTTTCCTATACAAATACTTTTTGTAATAAAAATACTTAAGGAGTATATCATTTTTATGTATTGTTAATTGAACATTCTAATTAACTAAACTGAGATAAAAAAATTGCATGTTTTGAATGTGCCACTGAATTAACATGATGCTTATGTCAAATATGAGAGAAAATGAATTTTCTAGAAGTAAACAAATAAAAATTCATATATGTTTATATCAAAACTTCAATTTAATTCTAGTTTAACAATTAAAATTTTAGTTATATGTTTCCTATGTATATTGGATTTTTTTTTTTTTAGGTTAAAAGGTTTTCATGTTTGTGTTATATTTTTAGTAAATTTAGGGTTGCAATAGAATTTTTAGTCAATTGTAGTGAATAATGGATATTAATGTAACTGATTGAAAGAAATGTAATATATTTGATTGGAGTGTAATCTTATTTTTAGTATTATGTGAATTAGTGTGAAGGAATCTTACTTTAGTATTTAGTTTAGTATTATTTAGAAGCTTTAAAACTTAGAATTACTATTTTCCAATCTTAAATTATGGAATTTGAGATTAAATTGTAATTTTTCATTTTGTTCACACTGCGATTGAATTTTTAAAGGTTTTCTCATTTGCAAACTGATATATTTCATGTCTGCCTTTATTTTGCAACAAATGTAGCAGTGATTATTTGCATATATTTTCAGGATGTCTGAAGGAAGTTTTGAAGTGGGAGATCTGGGTGGGTAAAGAAGAAAAATTATCCTCTTGGCCAGCCAAGATATCTCAGCCACCAAAAGAAGAAAAGAGGGAAAAAATGTGTTATGTGTGTTTCTTAGGATCCCACATTTGTGACTGCTTGCAAATAAAAAATACAGCACCATGCAGAACATCTTATTCCACCTAATTATGAGAAACATCATTTTTTTCTTAAACATGCCATTGACGAACTCATACTTTTAAGTAAAGATAAACCTTTTAAGAAAGATGTATTAAAGCTTCACCTCAAGTTGTCCAAAATTTAGAAGAAAAAATGTATGGAGGATAAACAATTGATGGAAGAAGAACAATCAACAATAGAGAGGCATTCTTTTACAAAGGTGATGCAGCTACTTTAAAGGAAAAGCAACCTTCTTTAAAAAGGCCAGTTAAAAGAAAAACAGTAAAGAAAAACAATCTCCTATAAAGGAGCTTAGAAAAGAGAAACAACCTCCTGTAGAGGGAAAACATCCTTCTTCCAAGGAGCCAGAAAAGAGAAACAACCTCTTCAATCTTCTTTAAAGAAGCAAGTAAAAATAATCATCCTCTCTTGCTGGCAAAAAGACAGAAAATGACACTGCTGGCAAAAAGACAGTGGCTAGAGGAAATGAGAAAAAGACACTGCTGGCAAAAAAAGACAGCGGCTAGAGAAAATGACACTGCTGGCAAAAAGACAGCAGCTAGAGAAAAAAGCAAACCACCTATAAAGCAAAAACCAAACATCAATCAAACAAACCCTGTAAGAGGAAAACGAAAACATCTGAAACAAATTACCAGTACAGGAAAAGTATCAAAAAAAGCAGTCATTGATGAAATCATACTTTTAAGTAAAGATAAACCTTTAAGAAAGATACTAAAGCTTCACCTCAAGTTGTCCAAAATTTAGAAGAAAAAAATGTATGGAAGATAAACAATTGATGAAAGAAGAGCAATCACCAATAGAGAGGCATTCTTACAAAGGTGATGCAGCTACTTTAAAGGAAAAGCAACCTTTCTTTAAAGAAGCCAGTTAAAGAAAACAACCTCCTGTAAAGGAGCCAGTAAAGAAAAACAATCTCCTATAAAGGAGCTAGAAAAAGAGAAACAACCTCCTGTAGAGGGAAAACAGCCTTCTTCAAGGAACCAGAAAAAGAGAAACAATCCTCCTCAATCTTCTTTAAAAAGCAAGTAAAAAAATAATCATCCTCTTGTAGAGAAAATGACACTGCTGGCAAAGTCTCGCCTGCATGGAGAGGGCTGATGCATGTTAAATCTGCTAGTTCTAAAGTCCCATTGGGGTGGTGGGGAAAGTGCCAGCTCTGGGGTCGTCCTCAACTCTTAACAATAAAATTATCATTTGTCTCCAATAACCCTTGTGTTGCTTTATAGTGGGACATGAATGTAACTCATGAAACTAGGGCTGTCAAAGTCTAGGGCCACATGTGGACCGAATAGTATAATAGCACACAATAATATAAATTAAAACATCAAATTATCTCCCAAACTAGGACAGATAGTAGAAAAGAGGTGTCAGGACTTTAACCTTAAATTTTTCTTGTTTTTTTTATGTATGTTTATTGTAATGTATTATTTGAAGATTTTGCGACCTTGTTTATTTGGCCAAATTCAAATTAGCCTTTGAGTGTGACACACTTGCACTTAAGTCAAATTTCTTTTTAAAATTTATGTAATATTAATGAGCTGATTTGAAGTCTGTAAAACACTTGATTAATATATTTTTATCTAAATGAAGTAAGACTAATAGTTGAATATTTAACTAAATAAGAGAAAGAATGTAATTAAGATGCTTTTTATTCTTTTCCTATACAAATACTTTTGTAATAAAATACTTAAGGAGTATATCATTTTTATGTATTGTTAATTGAACATTCTAATTAACTAAACTGAGATAAAAAAAATTGCATGTTTTGAATGTGCCACTGAATTAACATGATGCTTATGTCAAATATGAGAGAAAATGAATTTTCTAGAAGTAAACAAATAAAAAATTCATATATAAGTTTATATCAAAAACTTCAATTTAATTCCTAGTTTAAGAATTAAAAAATTTTTAGTTATATATGTTTCCTATGTATATTGGATTTTTTTTTAGGTTAAAGGTTTTTCATGCTTGTGTTAATATTTTTAGTAAATTTAGGGTTGCAATAGAATTTTTAGTCAATTGTAGTGAATAATGGATATTAATGTAACTGATTGAAAGAAATGTAATATATTTGATTGGGTATGCAATCTTATTTGGAGTGTAATCTTATTTTTAGTATTATGTTAATTAGTGTGAAGGAATCTTACTTTAGTATTTAGTTTAGTATTATTTAGAAGCTTTAAAACTTAGAATTACTATTTTCCATCTTAAAATTATGGAATTTGAGATTAAATTGTAATTTTTTTCATTTTGTTCACACCTGCGATTGAATTTTTAAAGGTTTTCTCATTTGCAAACTGATATATTTCATGTCTGCCTTTATTTTGCAACAAATGTAGCAGTGATTATTTGCATATATTTTTTCAGGATGTCTGAAGGAAGTTTTGAAGTGGGAGATCTGGTGTGGGTAAAGAAGAAAAATTATTCTCTTTGGCCAGCCAAGATATCTCAGCCACCAAAAGAAGAAAAGAGGAAAAAATGTGTTATGTGTGTTTCTTAGATCCCACATTTGTGACTGGGTTGCAAATAAAAAATACAGCACCATGCAGAACATCTTATTCCACCTAATTATGAGAAAACATCATTTTTCTTAAACATGCCATTGATGAACTCATACTTTTAAGTAAAGATAAACCTTTAAGAAAGATACTAAAGCTTCACCTCAAGTTGTCCAAAATTTAGAAGAAAAAAATGTATGGATGATAAACAATTGATGGAAGAAGAACAATCAACAATAGAGAGGCATTCTTACAAAGGTGATGCAGCTACTTTAAAGGAAAAGCAACCTTCTTTAAAGAAGCCAGTTAAAGAAAAACAACCTCCTGTAAAGGAGCCAGTAAAGAAAAAACAATCTCCTATAAAGGAGCTAGAAAAGAGAAACAACCTCCTGTAGAGGGAAACAGCCTTCTTCCAAGGAGCCAGAAAAAGAGAAACAACCTCTTCAATCTTCTTTAAAGAACCAAGTAAAAATAATCATCCTCTTTGTAGAGAAATGACACTGCTGGCAAAAAAGACAGCGGCTAGAGAAAATGACACTGCTGGCAAAAAAGACAGCGGCTAGAGAAAATGATGACACTGCTGGCAAAAGACAGCAGCTAGAGAGAAAACAACCACCTATAAAGCAAAACCGAACATCAATCACAAACCCTGTAAGAGGAAAACGAAAACATCTGAAACAAATTACCAGTACAGGAAATGTATCAAAAAAAAGCAGTCATTGATGAAATCATACTTTTAAGTAAAGATAAACCTTTAAGAAAGATACCAAAGCTTCACCTCAAGTTGTCCAAAATTTAGAAGAAAAAAAAATGTATGGAAGATAAACAATTGATGAAAGAAGAGCAATCACCAATAGAGAGGCATTCTTACAAAGGTGATGCAGCTACTTTAAAGGAAAAGTAACCTTCTTTAAAGAAGCCAGTTAAAGAAAACAACCTCCTGTAAAGGAGCCAGTACAAGAAAAAAAACAATCTCCTATAAAGGAGCTAGAAAAAGAGAAACAACCTCCTGTAGAGGGAAAACAGCCTTCTTCCAAGGAACCAGAAAAAGAGAAACAACCTCCTCAATCTTCTTTAAAGAAGCAAGTAAAAAATAATCATCCTCTTGTAGAGAAAATGACACTGTTGGCAAGTGCGCTGCATGGAGAGGGCTGATGCACATTAAATCTGCTAGTTCTAAAGTCCCATTGGGGTGGTGGGGAAAGTGCCAGCTCTGGGGGTCGCCCTCAACTCTTAACAATAAAATTATCATTTGTCTCCAATAACCCTTGTGTTGCTTTATAGTGGGACATGAATGTAACTCATGAAACTAGGGCTGTCAAAGTCTAGGGCCACATGTGGACCGAATAGTATAATAGCACACAATAATATAAATTAAAACATCAAATTATCTCCCCAAACTAGGACAGATAGTAGAAAAAGAGGTGTCAGGACTTTAACCTTAAATTTTTCTTGTTTTTTTTATGTATGTTTATTGTAATGTATTATTTGAAAAATTTTTGCGACCTTGTTTATTTGGCCCAAATTAGCCTTTGAGTGTGACACACTTGCACTTAAGTCAAATTTTTAAAAATTTATGTAATATTAATGAGCTGATTTGAAGTCTGTAAAACGCTTGATTAATATATTTTTTTATCTAAATGAAGTAAGACTAATAGTTGAATATTTAACTAAATAAGAGAAAGAATGTAATTAAGATGCTTTATTCTTTTCCTATACAAATACTTTTGTAATAAAAATACTTAAGGAGTATATCATTTTTTATGTATTGTTAATTGAACATTCTAATTAACTAAACTGAGATATAAAAAATTGCATGTTTTGAATGTGCCACTGAATTAACATGATGCTTATGTCAAATATGAGAGAAAATGAATTTTCTAGAAGTAAACAAATAAAAAATTCATATATAAGTTTATATCAAAACTTCAATTTAATTCCTAGTTTAAGAATTAAAATTTTTTAGTTATATATGTTTCCTATGTATATTGGGATTTTTTTTAGGTTAAAGGTTTTTCATGCTTGTGTTAATATTTTTAGTAAATTTAGGGTTGCAATAGAATTTTTTAAACAATTGTAGTGAATAATGGATATTAATGTAACTGATTGAAATAAATGTAATATATTTGATTGGAGTGTAAATCTTAATTGAGTGTAATCTTATTTTTAGTATTATGTGTATTAGTGTGAAGGAATCTTACTTTAGTATTTAGTTTAGTATTATTTAGAAGCTTTAAAACTTAGAATTACTATTTTCCATCTTAAAATTATGGAATTTGAGATTAAATTGTAATTTTTTCATTTTGTTCACACCTGCAATTGAATTTTTAAAGGTTTTTCTCATTTGCAAACTGATATATTTCATGTCTGCCTTTATTTTGCAACAAATGTAGCAGTGATTATTTGCATATATTTTTTCAGGATGTCTGAAGGAAGTTTTGAAGTGGGAGATCTGGTGTGGGTAAAGAAGAAAAAATTATCCTCTTTGGCCAGCCAAGATATCTCAGCCACCAAAAGAAGAAAAGAGGGAAAAAAATGTGTTATGTGTGTTTCTTAGGATCCCACATTTGTGACTGGGTTGCAAATAAAAATACAGCACCATGCAGAACATCTTATTCCACCTAATTATGAGAAAACATCATTTTTTTCTTAAACATGCCATTGACGAACTCATACTTTTAAGTACAGATAAACCTTTTAAGAAAGATACTAAAGCTTCACCTCAAGTTGTCCAAAATTTAGAAGAAAAAAATGTATGGAGGATAAACAATTGATGGAAGAAGAACAATCAACAATAGAGAGGCATTCTTACAAAGGTGATGCAGCTACTTTAAAGGAAAAGCAACCTTCTTTAAAGAAGCCAGTTAAAAGAAAAACAACCCCTTTAAAGGAGCCAGTAAAGAAAAACAATCTCCTATAAAGGAGCTAGAAAAAGAGAAACAACCTCCCCTGTAGAGGGAAAAAAACAGCCTTCTTCCAAGGAGCCAGAAAAAAGAGAAACAACCTTTCAATCTTCTTTAAAGAAGCAAGTAAAAAAAATAATCATCCTCTTGTAGAGAAAATGACACTGCTGGCAAAAAGACAGCGGCTAGAGAAAATGACACTGCTGGCAAAAAGACAGCGGCTAGAGAAAATGACACTGCTGGCAAAAAGACAGCAGCTAGAGAAAAACAACCACCTATAAAGCAAAACCAAACATCAATCAATACAAACCCTGTAAGAGGAAAAAAACGAAAAACATCTGGAACAAATTACCAGTACAGGAAAAGTATCAAAAAAAGCAGGCGTTAGTGTAAAAGTCCAAGAGTAGTGCAGAGAAAACGCTCTTTTGTCGAAAAGAATCAGTTATTGGTGAAACTTCCATGTCTATTCCCTTGTAGCAGCAAAATTCAAAAATTGATGAAGAGGATTCTTTGAGATCTTCTCACAATGGATTGTCTGCTGATCTTAGTAATCCTAAAGACCTGAAATCTGATGATGAGGCTGTTTCAGAGGCTTCTTCATCTTCAAGTGACTGGCATTCAGGACTTCTTTGTCCCGTATTTAACACTAAGAATGATGATCGCTCTGCGAGTTCTTCATCTTCACGTCAAAAGTCCTCGATGCGAGATTGTTCGTCATCGCAAAGACGAGCCAAAATTCCAAAAAACCTGATTCCCCAACTGTGAGCAATGAATTTACTTTTCTAAAGATGATTCTCATAGAGAGCCTTCTCCTGATGAAAAAAAAATTGAGAATCAAACATATTGAACCTACAAAAAAGAAAATAGATTTCTTGGATTAGGAAAAATGGGACAAAGGATTGTGAAAAATTTATTGATTTCTCGACATACTGTAAATATCTGAACAGAACAAAGGATAAATGTATGGCATTTGACAGAAGCAGGAGCAATAGCATGTAAAAGTCCTGCTGAGGTTGTTAAAAATTCAGATATTATTTTTAACTGTGTTTCAGATGTTTTTGCTGTTAAAACTATATTATTTTGTCCTGATGGTGTTTTGAAAGGTTTAGAAAATTCTGTACTAACGAAAAGATTTTTAAGGGCTTTGTAGAAATGTCTACTATTGGTTTAGAATCATCTCTAGAAATTGCTGCCCATATTAACGACAGAGGTGGTAAATACCTTGAAGCTTGTATGACTGGTACAAGAACTAGTGCTAACTTGGGAATTATTTATTTTAGCATCAGGAGATCCTGAGGTTTTCAAGGAGTGTGAATCATGCTTCCATGCAATTGCAGAACATGCACATTTTGTTGGTGATATAACAGGTATCGGGTTCAGTGTTGAGTAGCACTCTAAGCATGTGTATTGGTACTTTATATGGTTTTTGGCTGAAACTACGCTTCTGCAAATCTACTTAATGTTGACATGGAGCACGTTTTTGCATTGCTTCAAAATGAAAAAGGAATTGCACCTGAACCACTTTTTAAAAAAAGGAACAAATATGATAAAAAGTGAATATTCTAATGTTGAACATTCTTTAAAGAACCAACAAAAGACATGGATTTATGTCTTCAGTTGAGTGGCTATCTTCCTCACCCCTGTATTTGGCAGCAGCTGCTAATGAGTTTATAAACATGCTAAATGCTGGGATGTGGAGATCTTGATGTTTCTGCTGTGTTTCGGGGTAAAGCGCTTGAAATGTATACATTTAACATTTGGTATAGATTGTTTTGGGTCCTGAAATGCTCACATTTATTATAGAATATAATTATTTTTTGATAATTTATAGAGAGAGAAATTGTCTTAACTTGAAGTTTCTGAAACAAGTTTGTACAAGATCTATGACTTTATGCCGACTTTAAGTGTTTGAATGAATATTAATTTTTTCTATGGCTGTCCATCTATGTCTGCTGCTTTTATGTACATCACTGTGTGAATTTTGCTATTAAAGAATCTTATCAGAATGCTTACAGAGACTGCTATTAAATGGCTTAACTGTTGTATTAGTGATGAAATGCTGTGCTTGTGATGGAACCCTCAGTGGCTTGGCAATGAAGACTGTTAAAGTATGTGTTTGATATCAAATATAATTTATCAAACATGATAAATGCAGAACATGGCATTTTAGGTGTTAGTATTGGATTTTTCTGCAAGTTGGTAACCATTACTCTTCTGATAACGTATTTTAAACATTTGTAAATTTAAAAAAATATTTATGTGCTCATAACAATTATTAAATGACTTCAAAAATATGTTTTGCACTTATCTTAATGCCTCAAGTGTGTTTATTCCTCAGTGTTCTGCTGTTTTGTCTCATCTTTTTATTCACAAATCACGTGAAGATTGATTCTGTAGTTATCTAAATTTTGGTAAGCAGAACGACAAATACAAGTCTAATGTTAGTTTTGAATTCTATAGAGAAGATCGCGAATTATGTATTTAGTGCATTGTGTGGAATAATCGAAGCTACTGTATGTTAAGTTGAATTGAACCTTAAATTTATCCTGTAGATTAATGTAAAAATTAGGAAAAAGGTGGCACCACACAGTTTAGGCATTGTCCTCGTTCAGAGGTAAACAGAAAGGTGGGTCTTGGGAATTTAACCTCTATACACCAAGAGATTTTTAGTTTTTAAGGATTTACACCTGGCACTTTCCTCTTTCATATTTTTTAAAATAAATATCCCTCCCTAGGGATTTTTCCAGCTTATGCAACGCCAGGCACGTGTCTAGGTGTGAAAAGATTGGGGGGCAAAAAGAGAAAAAAATTATAATTACAACGAGTATACCACCGCCTAGAGAGAATTGTGAGAGAAGCATTTTTGCCCTCAAGAAAGTAAAGACTGTAATGAGATCTACTATGGAGAATGAAAAGCTAAACTGTTTGATGTTGCTACGCACTCAAAATCATATTTAATGGAAATTGATTACAATGATGTTAATGATTTTCTTGAAAAAATCATTCGCTTTTCAAAGAAAAACCCGTTGTACAAGTACAAGGACAGTGACTCAACAAAGAATAAGGATGTCGAAAAGTAAGATATAGTAAAGCAATAAGCGATGAAAAGATGATACTAATAAGTTGAAAACAGTTCATACAATAATGTAGTACTGTAATTGAAAACGGTTTCATTGATTTGCTGTACTAATTTACGAAACGGTTGTCGGGTGGTTCGTGATACCGTAAGGTAAGAAATTAACAAGAGTGACCAAACCATGCTACTATCCTTTCTTCCTTGCAGTTGCCAATCCAGGATACGGTGGGTCCATAGGTGGTGGATAATGGAAAGACTATCCAAAACAAAGAAAGCGGAAAGAGAAAGACAGTTAAGCAAAAATCTCTCCCGAAACAAAGCAAGAACTGAAGGAGAAAGGGAGTGCTCTGAAATGGGGGGCGCTTTGAAGTGCCTGACTGTGTAAGATTTACGGGGACATGGAACGCGAAGCGTTCCTCCGTCCCCCAGAACACGAAAAGTGAATGTGGCCTGTGGTAGGGTAGTGGAAAAACCTTGATGGGAAGCAAGCAGCGACCTGATTGGCTGGCTGGAGTGACGTAGTAGATGACGTGGTGGTAGGACGTAGGAGGAGGGTTGACGTGAGAGTCTGATGAGGAAACCAAGATTTATTGCTGTGAACTGGACGAGGAAAGCAAGCACTGTGATTGGTCGGTGGAACTGGGTGAGTTACCTCTCGGTTGGCTGTACCATGATAGTAAGAAATTAAGAACTTAAGAGGTGCCTGAAGGGGTTGCAGCATTGAAAATTAAAGCAATGAATAAATGAAAAAAATTAAGAGAGAATTTAAATATAAAAATAAAAATTTACTGGGTCATTCATCAACAGATGAATGAGGGAGCAGAGAGAAATTAAGGTGGATTGTAAGAGTCTAGAAGAATTCTCCTAGGTCTCTTATGGTCATCCTGAGGCGTGTAGTTCTCAAGATTCATTAGATTGGTATTATTGATATTATGGAGGTTAGCAAAGAATTTCTTTGCTAAAATTTGAATGTAATTTTTAAAAGGGTGAAGTTTAAGAGCTTTATAAATGTTAGAGTTCCTGGTATATCTATGAGCCTTAGTGATAGTGCGAATTATAGAGTTTTGAGCTACTAAAATTCTTAATATTAGACTTTTGCACTATCCCAAACAGGACAGGCCGTAACTAATTATTGGTCGCAAAACGGCAGTGTAAAGAAGCACTTTTATTATACATATCCATTTCGGAATTCCGGCAAATTTGAAGTACCTAGGAGCCGGGGAGGTTTAAACCACCTTGGACCCCACCCTCCCAACCCACTTGTAAAAATAGTCTGTTTTTGTGTTCAAAACTGCAACTTCTTTAAGGTATCCGACTACGTTCGGAACCGGGATTTTTAAAAGCGCACAAATGGATAATTTTTCATGATATTTAGTGTCACTCAGATTAGAATACATGCATAGAATTGTTTTTAAGGACATTTTGACAAAAAATTTTTATTTAAATATAATATTTTGGCAAAAATTAACTTAGAATAATCTTTTTTTTCCAAATGTTCTCCTTCTGTGAAAAATGGTTCTATTACAGTAGCGCACACAGGAATTTTTCAGGGGGTCCGGGGTCGAAAGTTAACCATTCTTGTATTATGCTCCTTTTGATTTTGTCGATTTTCGGTAACATAACACAGTAAAAAGTTAATAATTGAATAAATAATTAGCATTAATTAATAAAATTATCATTAATAACAAATACTTAATTAAATTTTACGTACTATATACTTAGAATTATAATCAATCAGTCAGGAAAAAAATCAAGGGCTTTGGGGGGTCCGGATCCCTCCTTGTGTGCGCCACTGTTCTATTATAATATTTTACCTGATTATAATATTTTCAGACCTCTCTATAGAGGTTTAACTAGAATTTTGAAAAATTCACATTATTTTTTAGAATTACCACCAATTGAAATAATTATTGGTGTTTTTTTTCTTAAAAATTGCTCCCCTCTGTTGTCGTAAAATATGAATAAACCCACTTCTAAGTTATTATTTCAAAAATTCTAGTTGAGCCTCTGCACAGAGCTCTGAGCTATATACAGGCAAATATTATAATAGAAGCATTTTTCACAAAAGGAGAACATTTGGAAAAAAGATTATTCTAAGTTAATTTTTTGCCAAAAATATTGTATATTTAATTAAATTTTTTTTTGTCAAAATGTCCTTAAAAACAATTTTATGCATATATTCTAATCTAAGTGACACTAAATATCATGAAAATTATCCATTTATGCGCTTTTGCAAAACCACGGTTCCGAACGTAGTCGGATACCTTAACTAAAAGCCATGGGATCTCTACCTAGATGTTATTAAAATCAAATTGTGTAATAGGCTTTTAAAGTTTGTGTAGTGAAATACAATAAACAGTGAAGAGAGGACTTTTAGTTTATTTATGCTTTATTGGCACCATTGTACAATTCATTAATTGATACGAAACAACATGGGGTAAATTAATACAAAAACACCCCTTTATCAAAATTGGATACAGAAGGAAAATATCACACTAAAAATTTTAAGACCGCGTATGTTACATCACAAAAAATTATCACAGTTGAAGTTACGTGAAACCAACCATTAACAAATACTATAACAAAACATGCAACATATACACCAGGTAAACACATGATTACATTTATTATGAGGATGTGATAGTGTTTACGGTGAGCACAGCTGTGCCAGAGGAATGGCTCAGTATAACATGGCGCGTAATGCTTGGTACTTGTTGAGTGGATTTGCTGGAGGTCAGTTTCCCGTGTGGGAATTATACTCTGTTCTTACTTCTGAAATTGGTGAAATTTTTTTTTTTCTTTAAGTTTATATTCTTACAAGGACTTGGTAAGCATTCTTTTTTTCTTTTATGAAAGCAAATAGACTCAAGGTGAGTCTTTGAAAGTGTGACTATCCCATGTTAAACAAATATAAAATACAGATGGAAGATAGCATGGACGCAGGGAATGCAAAATACTTTCGCACTCCTATGTCTATAAAGGAACTCGTCTTACGAGCCGGTCAAAAGAAAAATACCTGAGATAAATATGTTTTAGAAAATAAACAAAACCGTCATCTATCCCCAAAATAAACCCACAGTTGTTATATATGGAGATAAAAAGTAAAATCCCCAAATTTGATCAAATTTCTAATATGTCATTCACTAGAAATGGAAAATTACGTTTTGCCACCTCGGATCCAGTATGTGCAATACAAATTCTATCTTTTAGATCAATTATTCAATATTTCGGTTAATGCAAGTGTCATATGGGAGGGTATTACATCCCGCTTTCTCTTACTATATGAAATTCCTACTAATGTATCATTGGAAGAATTACAAGACAGTAATAACTTTGAGATTGTAGAGATTCGCAGATTTATAAAATCAGGTACAAATCCTGAAATATCCCCGTTCTGATAACCATACTTGGAACTGTATTACCAAATAATGTTAAGCTTTGGTTTATCAATCATAAGATTCAATTATTCATTGACAAACCCTAAGACAATGCACAAATGTTTCAGTTTTTCGCATCCATCTCGATTTTGTCAGAGTCCAGCTATATGTTGTAATTGTGGTTCTTCTCACTCAGGAGAGTGCACTGTAAATGCGAACTGCATATATATATATAAACTGTAAGGGCGGCAAATTTTTCTCTCTGTTCTTCGTTCTTAGCAGAAAACAAATTATGGAATTAAAATGTAGACAGCACGTAACATTAAGTGAGGCGCGACGACGATTTCGTGCATCTAATTCCGAAAATCTTTCGACAGTACTTAAATCTAAATCTCAAGAAAATAACATACAAGAGTTAATAGACAAGAAGTTTGAGAAAAATGATGCCTGCTTTCCAAACAGTTGTGGAAAAACAAACGGCATTCCTAATGGAAATTTTACAAAAATCAATGGAAACAATGCTCTCTCAAGTATGTAGCATAGTGGATTCGATTACGCGTTCTTCTCCCCCAGGCAGGAAAAAGAGCTTCCGACATGTTAAATACATCCATAAGTCCAGTTCAAGTTTTTTTTCTGGGAATAGCGGAAAACCTAACATTGAACTCGGATAAAAAAAAAATACTGTATATATGTTCTTGATTTTTGTATATATCTTCTCATTCAGTATTTTACTACAAATATATAAATATCTATATATATAAATTTTTTTTCCTCAAAAGGGAGGAAATTTTTGAAAATTCAGTGAAATAATTTTTTCCCCTTTTTTATGAACTTTTACAATGGAACTATAGAAGCTTAAAAAAATAAAAACATATGGTTAAATATCCCTCCCTTTTCAAGCAGATATCTTGATTTTTCAAGAAACCTTTTTAACCAGTGAAGATACATTTACTTTACCAGGAAAAAGATTTTCAGAAAAGATAGACAAAATAGATCAGGAGGTGGCTTGATAATAGCTGTACCTTTAAACGTTTCTGCTCAACAAATCCCTCTACAGATATCACAAATAGACGATTTAGAAATACTTATTGTCAAATATATATTGAAGATATTTCTTTTTATGTTATAAATATCTACGCACCACGTGAACTAAATATTAACTTAATAAAATCTTTTTTTTTTGAATCATTAACAGATCCTTTCTTCATTTTTGGCGATTTTAACCTGCATCACCCGATGTGGGGATCGGATCACACAGCTCAAGGAATAGTAATATTTTTATTGACTGATTGTAATTCAATACTTCTAAACACATCTGTTCCTACTTATAGAAATTCCACGGGTAAAAATTCTTTAATTGATCTCACAATTTGCTCCTCGAGTCTCTATGGACATACTGTTACGTTTCAGATTGTTTCTTTGACAAGTGACCATTCTCCAGTAATTACCGAGTTTTCATTAATAAGACCCAGTAAAAGGTTAATCAAAAAAATTGACTGGCAAGGGTGAAAAATGAAGTGCAGATTATATTAAGCAACCAGAGAGGAAAATATAGATAATTTTACTTTGATACAATTTCAAAAAATTATTTACAGTAATACCAGAGTAGTTCAAATTTCTAACAAATCTTTCCTCCATGGTGGAATGGTACTTGCCATAATTTTATAAATTAAAAAGTTCAGAAAAAAGGCTATCCGTAGCATTTCTCCGCAATTATGGATCAAATACAAACAATACGCTAGTAAACTCAGATTTCATATAAAAAATGCCAAAAGATTGTATTGGGATAATATTTGCAATAATGTTTCTAATCCAAAGATATTTTTTAATCTGAAAAAGCTCTCTAATACTAAGAAAAATAGAACCCAAGTATAATATTCTACAAGTTAATAATAGATATATTACACAACCTCAAATTCAAGCAAATATTTTTGCGGACTTCTTTGCATCTAAAAAAACGCTTATCATGAACCAATTCCCTTTGGACTTTTTCCGTGGCCGCGGTAGCCGAGTGGTATAGGTATCGGACTGTGGCTTGCTTTGTCACAGGTTCGAGCCCAGTACCACTAAAGACCCGCCGTGTAGGGCAGCGATGCACGTTAAATCTGTCGAGCTGGAAACGTCACTCCCGTTGGTGTGTGTGGTGGTAGTTAGGAGAGGGGGGTGCCAGCTCAGGTGTCGTCCACGTCATCTTGACCATGGTTCAAAATTACGTGGTCCGTCGCCAAAAGCCCTCGTGTAGCTGAACAGTGCGATGTTAATATTCAATCAATCAATCAATCATTGGACTTTTTCCACAAAGAGAGGACAACAATCTTAATAAACCTTTTCATATTTTTTGAAATCCATAGAGCAATAAAACTTTCTAAAAATTCAACTCCTGGATCTGATCATATTACAGCATCTTTTTAAAAAAACCTGGATCGTAACGGTTGTTGAAATAATATTAAGATATTTTCAAGATTTATTTGATAATGCAATAGTTCCAAACTCTTGGAAGCATGCAGTCATTCTCCCGATTCCAAACAATGTAAAGACAAAACTGGCATATCCTCCTATAGACCAATAGCACTGACTTCCATCTTTTCAAGGTCGCGGTAGCCGAGTGGTATAGGTGTCGGATCGTGGCTTGCCTTGTCACGAGTTCGAGCCCAATGCCACTGAAGACCCGCCGTGTGGGCAGCGATGCGTTAAATCTGTCGAGAGCTGAAACGTCCTCCGTTGGTGTGGTGTGGTAGTTGGAGAGGGGGGTGCCCGCTCAGGTGTCGTCCACGTCACTTGACCATGGTTCAAAATTACGTGGTCCGTCGCCAAAAGCCCTCGTGTAGCTGAACAGTGCGACGTTAATATTAACTCAACTCAACTCAACTTAAAAACCGTCTTCAATGATACAAAGAAACAAAATTTGGTGGGGAATTCCCCACCAAGTCAGACCATATCTTGAGATAAAAGCATAGAAAAAGACAAAGGTTAGTTTTAAACAAAGGTTGGATAATACATGGTATAAAAATTATTCTCTATAGTTCCTGTATCGGGATGGAGTTAATGCACGTAAATAACCTTCAGGAAGAATGAAAGGACCTTTCTCAAGTTCCTCCTCCTCCACGTCGTAAGTTATCATATCCTCGTCATCAGTTGTTATTTCTGTAGGTGTTGCATTTCGAGATCTATGTGGAACCCTTTTTATTTCGATATTTGGTTTCGGTATTTTTGAGCGTTTTCTTCTATTTCTTGATTTTCGTTTTACAATTTGTTGGACTTCAGCTGCTGTAGAATGTTCACTAGCTGGATTCATTAGGGACAGACTCAGGAAAGTTTTCAGTTGAAACCGAATTAAGTGTAGCAGGAGTGGTATGAGAATGGGATTCAGTTCCTAAAGGTGAAACTAAATTATTCAGGTTATTGCCAGGGGAAGTAGTTGTAGTAGTAGTAGGGATGGGTATTTGGAATAAAGATTCACCTTGTATTGTTGGTAGTATACCAGATGGGGCAGGAAGTAGATTGTCTTGAGTAGATGAAGATGACGTGGAGAAGGTAGAAACTGAAGACGAGGTACCAGGTAATGGATTTTTAGAAGATATGGGTGGTGTTAGGCATTGTAAAGGTGGACAGATTATGTTTGATAGAGTGGGATCTGTTTGGGTAGCTGTGGATATTGTGTTGAAGGTCTAGCAGCCTGAGCATATGTTTGGGTTAACTGAGGAACTATTAATCTGCGTGCTTCAAAATAAGATATGTTTTTATTGATTTTAATTTCTTGGATCTGCTTTTCTATTTTCCATTTTTGGCATAATTTTGAATCGGAAGGATGAGACTGCGTACAATTAACACATTTTGGCTCTAGAGTACAATCCGTGGAAGAATGCCCAACGGAAGCACATCTAGAGCATGTTAATTGGCCGCGGCAGGAAGCTTGGGAGTGACCGAACCTCTGGCATTTGAAACAGCGCAGAGGGTTCGGTATATAAGGACGGATTTTACAATTGAGATATCCAGCTTTTATTGTGTTTGGTAGTTTTGGACTATTAAATGTTAAAATTAAATGTTTTGTGGGAACAATTGTAGAGTCTTTTTTTATTGTAATTCTCCTGACCTGAGTGACACCCTGATCAGAGAAACCTTCAAGTATCTCTGAATCAGAAGTGCCCAACAAGTCAGGTTCAGAGATAACACCACGACAGGAATTCAGGCTTTTATGCGGAAATACATTTACTGGGCTATTAAGAAATGATTTCGCAAGAAGAAACGACTTAGTTTGTAAAGCTGACGTAGTTTCTATGAGCAGATGCCCGGAACGCAATCGTTTGACGGATTTCGGTTCACCACCAATTCCTATTAGAGCCTTTTGTATAGCAAAAGGCGATTTTATCGACATATCATTATTTGGAAGTGAAACAATAAGAAATCGTGTATTTAAGGAAATCTGTTCAATGTTTAAGTGAGTTGGAGAGGGTGGGTTGGGGGTTTTAAAAGATGCGTTTTGAATTTTTTTTTTCTTATTTTGACTTATTTTGAATTTTTTTTTTTTTTGGAAAGGAGGAGGGAGAATTCCCTTTTGATTTTCAGAGGACCAGTTTGGCAGGGCTTGCCCTAGAGTCAGCAACCAGTAGTGGCCTCGGGAGAGCCCCCGCTCTGCAATGCAGGACCCCATCCAGGCACCACCTGGAACTACAAGACAGGCGGGATTATACACCAGCTGATAGAGCAGCCAGGACATGCTGGTTAGGCTGTCCCAGGCTCCTGTACTATCTGGCGGCCTGAGACGCAAAACTCAGCTTTTCTCCTGTACCCTCTACATGGCCGCCTCCTCCAAGACCCCACCTCTCTAGTCCAAAGGTCCTCAAAAGTTCAAAACCCCGCTCAAGTGCCAGATTTCCAGGAAGCAGTCCGTTGTGTACCTCATACCAAAAGTGAAAAAACATCAGACACAACTTCATTCCACTCAGTCCTGGTCTGCCACAGGACTTCGTGGCAGAAAAATAAAGATAATAAGTTGAACACAAAAAAAAATCAAGAATCGAACATAAAAGAAACAACAAAATCAAAACATTGAAAGAAATTGAAGCAAATCAAATGAAAGAACGTAATATAAAATGCAAACCATAATACGGCAGTAAAAAAATATCCATTTTTTTACTAGAAAGAATTAAATTGGGACAATGTCCATTGTAGGTCTGTGGTCTGGACGTGAAAAGAAGAAAAAGGGAAATTTGAATGGCAAGAAAGAGGGCCGAAAATAGAGAAAAGATCACTAGGGTTCCCCGGGTTCGTGAAGCCCGTGTTTACCAAAGACAGTAAACCCCTAGGGAGAAGGAAAAGATCACTAGGGCACCTCGGGAGCGTGAAAACCCGTACTCACCCAAAGAAGGTGAGCCTCCTGAGGGACTTTGTTGGAGTAAGTTTGGATATAAAAAGTGCATACGATTCAGTTTATGTAGATGGTCTTCTTTATAAATGCCTACAAATCGGTATTACAGGAAAAACAGCTATTTGGATCCACAAATTTCTCACTTATCGATCTTTTCAAATCAAATGGAGGGGCTATCTTTCCTCCATAAGGATATTTCCCCCAAGGTCTGCCACAAGGCAGTGTTCTATTCCCCATTTTATATACTATTTATATGTATGATTTTTTGAAACTCTGAAAATGACATCGAATGCTCTGTTTATGCGGGATGACGTTTTTTTCTTTACTGCTCTCATCATTCTCTTGATTATATTTGCAAAAAATGCAAAACACGCTGGACAGAATTTCTCAATGGTGTAAATATTGGAAGCTTTCTCTTAGTCCAGATAAAAGTACAATATCTGAGTTATCAAACAAAAAAGAATTAATACGTTTCCTAATATTTTTATTGGAGGGACATTCTCTCCCTTGGTAATCCTCTATTAAATATTTAGGAGTTCTTTTTTCCAAGCGGAGCCAGAATATTTCATTAAGAAATCAATTAAATAACAAAGCCTTGAAAAAAATTAATAGCCTTAAGGCTATGGCATATAAGCATCATGGTCCAAGAACAGCAGATCTAATCAAAATAGTAAATAATAGTATATGCAGTGTTTTCTACTACTTTAGTCATATAATAAATAAATGGTCTGATAACCAACTGAAACCTTTTAATATCATTCACACCAAAGCACTTCGAATTGCACTGGGACTTCCCCAATGGACCCCCAAACATCGTACTTTTAAAATTGGCTGGACAAGAAATTCTGTCGGACAAAATACGAAGATTGGCAAATAAGTTTTCCTTTCTCAAATTTCTAGCCAAACCTTTCTCCATTATATAGCAATAACCCTGAGTTTCTGAATCTCAATATTATGGAAGAAGATAAAAATTCTATTATAAATATACTAAACCCTTTGAATGCCGTTAGTAGTCACATTATCTCAATCCCCAGAATAACATCGTTTTCAATTCTCCCATGCAATATATATATATCAATAATTTCGCATTTCAGGATAAAAGCTTACCAGTTCAAATTATAAGGGCTTATTTGATGAAACGGTAAACCGTAACTTCCAGGGGACTTTTATATAATAGCTACTGATGCCTCAAAAAATGAGCAAATTACATCTATTGCGGGTATTACGGCAAATTCCCATTTTGCTTATAGAATAAATCACAATAATTCTATTTTTTACAGCTGAAGCTCTGGCTATTTGCCAAGCTCTAGATGATCTATCTATTATAAACAAATTTTGTTAATTTTTGTCTGATAGTCTCTCTGTTCTCTCTGCTCTTCAAAATTACTCAATTAAATCCCATAGTGTCATCCATAAATTAGCTAGCAAGATTTACATTCTATCTCACTTTATAATAACAGTTGATTTTACTTTGGACTCCGGGACACTCAAATATATTATGGAATGAACAGGCGGATAATCTCGCAAGAATTGTCAGAGTCTAATGTTTACATCGACTGGTTTTCCTCAGAAGACATCAATAAAAAATATATATCAAGAGAGTTTTAAAAAAGCCAATGATAATTTCTATTCAAGCAAATATTTTGTAAACTTGGGAAATATTCTAACATAAGCACCATCTCTAAATGGACAAGAAACAGAAGAGAAGAAATCCTATGTACTCGAATCTTCAGCAAAATGATCATCACTCCAGGACCTCTGCATAAATTCAATTTATCGGATAACGCAAATTGTAGATCTTGTAATTGCTTAAACGACTTGGACCACATCTTGTTAAACTGCAATAGATATATTCATCCTCTCTCTCTCTCAAATCATCTAAAACATTTTCTCAAAATCGATCCACATCACAACCTGACTTTCAAAGATTTATTGGAGAAAGCTATGTCTAACAGATTAACATTCAGATTGTTTATCCAGAAACTGAAATATTTTGACATCTACTAATTTTTAAGAAACATCTGTCTTTTAGGGGATCATAGCCTTTGTTGCTCCATATCCCACAAAACCTGAACTGAACTGAACTGAACTGTACAACAGGACACACAAGTCTTTCTATTACAAAAAATGTTCTTTGAATACTGTACATTTGAATGAACTTTCATTATTAAAAAAAATGTGTCGAAAGTATTTTATATTAGTCAGAAGAAATGACAAATTTTCCTTATTTAGAAGTTTATGACTATAATATCTATTTATGGGAACGAATTTGAAATCGGTACGTGTTATTGATTTTTCCGCCAAATAGTTGTAAGATTTTGCCAAATTGGCGTGATTTTAAATCGCTCCATAAACGAGTAATGTACCAATATCAAATTAGCTCCTCTATTTAAATGCTTTAGTTTCTGAGTATACAGAGAGAAATATATTATAGGTGAATAAATAATTGGTATATGCGAGGATTATTTTTTTGTTTTTTTAGACCTCGTTAAAATAAAATATAGGATGCTAGCCAAATTTGGTGTACTTTGTTAATGATTTAATTAGGCTTGGGTTAAACTTATAAGATGCAAAAACTATCTGGCAACTTTTAAGTCAGTTACCCAACTTAATTTAAAAGTTGCCGAAATCGCCCACCCACAACCTGTATTTCATTTAACCACTCGAATTTTCGAAGAAATATTTTATTTAAGTCTTTAGCCTTAACGTTAAAATTTGTAATGTAAATGTTTTGTTGCATATAAATTTTGTCTCAAATTATTTTCACATGAAAAATAGTCGTCATTTTAATGGTAAAGCAAAAAAAAAACGGGAAATATTATTTTAAAATTTTACTTCAAAAAATAATTACGAAGAAAAAGAGAATTATTTTTTAATTGTTAACATATTCTATCAAAATCTCATATATTAAAAAATTAAATTTTTAAAAAAAAATTCTTAATTCTAATTGCATAATTGATTATTTCGTTAATTTTTTATGAAATGGTAAATATCTATTGTATATTCAGTTTTGTTTTCGATAACATTTTAAATTTATTTATGTTCATTACTGCCTAATATTACCTAAATGTCTTAGAATGCTAAAAATTTATTACTCCTGAAAATGCCAAATATGATTTAATTTTTTAATTGTGTATATATTTTAAGAAAACGTAAAAATATTCTCCAAAGTGAAAAGAAAAAGGTTAAAAACAAGGTAAAACATGAAAGGAAAAATGACACAGTAAGAGATATATTTAAAAGTGATTAAAATGGTATCCGTATTTATAGTTTTTTCTTTTATGTTTCCCAACAATTTATTTTTAATTTAATGACAAAGGCATTTCCCCTTTTTCAATAATAAGTATTATTTAAACTTTTCTCGTAGAAAATATCGACATTTTTCTTTCTTTTTATTTCTTAATTATTATGCAAGTATTACTTTGAAAATTGGAAATTTTTTCTCAAATGCTTAAGATTAAATGAAAAGATGATTTACTTTTTTAAGAAAAAGGAATACTGTGAAATGTAGTATGTGTTTCAAAATTTAGAAAAATTTAATATTTGGCAATTTTTATACTTTTAAATGAAGTTATTAAGACTAAAACTTGTACATCGAGCTTTTGATTTTAAAAAAATGAAACCTTTGAAAAATAACTTTGAGCCTTTTGAAATAAAATTTATGACTGTAAAAGAGTTAGAAAGTTCATTGGAAAAAATCTCTACAAAACCCCTTATTTAAAATCATAAATTGGTGTAAAAGTTGTTCTTCAGAAAACTGTCATTTGAGAAATGTCCTGCTAAAAAAGATGAGTTTTATTATAAATGAAATGGAAGAGATTGATATAGGAGTTTAAGAAACATTATTTACGTAGAGTTAAAGGGAAATTTAAAATCCATGATATCAAAATCTCTGACTACTATATCTTCAAGAAAAGCATGCAAAATTGCTCATTTCATAAGCATTACATGAAAAATCCTTTACAAACAACAATAAATATTTACAAACAGATATTACTAACATGTTTAATCTAAATCTTGACAGTTTGTGAGTTCTTTGTGAATTTGCCGTTACTAAGTTTACCGTGTAAAAAAAGGAATTCTTTTATCCTTACATAGTTGTATATATTTGTACACATCAATAGGTGCATTATTTGAAATTCATTTTTTTTCAATAACTTGGCTTAGATTTGTAGAAATATTAAGAGTCAGTATTATTTTGGTATACTATAGCTTTACTTGAAATAATCTTTGCTGTTTAAATTCTATATTTACCATGAAACAAAATTTTTATGATGTTCACATGAAGCTTTCTTTGGTGAAAAGAAAGGGAAGAATTATTTTTTTACAAAAATTTATTACATTTCAATTGTATTATGATTAATATAACTAACATATGGTTAAATAACACTAACACATGTATAATAATCTTTTTAACTGCCGAGGAAAAGTTACGAAATTCATCCCTCCCATTTCTGTGCCACTATTTTTACCCACAGGCTTGCGTTGTTGCCCAGTTTTTAGAGGAAAGAAAAGGCACACATGCTTCCCCATAAAATTGTTTGTTTTTAACTTTAAAAAAGAAAGACAGAAAAAGGATAAAATAAAAAGGTGAAAAACAAAATTTTATCTCAGAGTTACAATATAATAAAAAATAAAATTATAACTTATCTATGGTATATTTATGTGTGTGTGTGAGAGAGATACCCAAAGAACATGGTAGAACTCGTAAACCAGTATCGCATTCAGTGCAATTGTACAAAAAATTAAGAAGCTCATATATTATACACGGTAAGCAGAAATCACGGCAAATATGAAGAATCGTAAAGAGCACGCTCAAATGAAAAACAAGAAAAAATCCTTAGCAATAAATTTCCTCGTTCCCCTGGAACGTATCCTTTCAAATTCCTTTCCCACCTCTTTTTCAAAATAAATGAATTCTTTAGAAGCACTGTCATGTATTGTATTCCAGAGCCGTGGGACTAGTGTTAAATGGGCAGTAAAATACAAAAAGTCCTCCTTTGGAAGGACGTGTATACACGTCCGGGGCACTAAAAGTACCAGCTCAACAGGACGTGTATACACGCCGGTGGCACTAAGGGGGTTAAATGCAGTTTTCTCAAACTGTGGGGCGCGCCCCCTTGAGGGAGCATGATAACTCTGCAAGGAGGCACGAGCCATTGCAAAGTCGAAAACAAAAAGATTATTTTAAAGAAATTATTAATTTAATGAAAGTAAACCAACAAAATATACATTCTGACATAATAAAAAATAAAATACACATTTACACTAATATATTACACTAATAAATGTATCAGTGCTACACAATGTATTTTATAATTAATTTAACAATACTAAGTTATGAACAAGTATATAATAATTACCAATATCCCTGTGGTCTTGTCATACATAAAATTATATACAAAAATTAGCACTTGATAATTTGTATGGTTTATAATAAATCCCAAAATTGTTGATTAAAAGTTACGCGATTCTCTCCCCAATGCCACGTAGGCGAGCGTATGTCATGAATCGGGGGGAGGGGGAAGAATAGGAATAAATAAGCAAATCCTCTGAAGTGAACGCATCCTTCGCAAACACTGTCAATGTCTTTTTATAGCATTTCAAAGCCTTCGAAATAATTTTATGGATAACAGTACACAGAAAGGATCGTACTTCAGACCGAGGTATATATACGTCGGGACAAAAGCTGGGTGAGGCGTTTATAGCCGCCGGTGGCACTTAACAGGTTTTTTATCGTATGTATATAATATTGTAGCTTTTTAGTATCAAAATATAGTATTATTGAATTCAATACATTGTTGTTGTATGGGGTGCGATGAAAATTATGATTGAATATTGGGTCGCAAATATTGAAAGTTTGAGAAGCACTGGGTTAAATGCCATATGAAATGAATGATTGACAAAAATTTCTGTACATTCATCACATTTCTCAAGAATTTGCCTTGAATCTACTTTTTAGTTGCTCAAAATCTTAAACTGCATTTTAAAAAGCAATAAAAAAATACACTAAATATATATCATAATAAATGTGAAATAAAGGTAGGATTTTCAATAAGAACAACCTAGACCACGGCTTCGGGTGGAGCAACCCAGATGGTTCAAGCGAAGAAAATCAACAACCAAATACTTCGAATTACAAATTTATCTAAACTGTATATTGCATTATTTCGTATATAAAATACCATGGATTTTAAAGAAAGGATGTCCCAAAAAGTAACGCAAGAATTTAATTTGCCACCATTTGTCGAATAAAATGTTGGCAACCCTATTAAAAAGTCCATTTCAAAGGTGATAGCTTACAGTTAGTACAAATGATGCGTTACACGATAAAACACCGTGTTTTCATCGTTAAACAATATTTCAAAAATAATGGTAGTTTCATTCAAAATATGGTCGGAGTTGTGATTTAACTTCATCAACTTTGAAGAGAGTAATTGAAAAATTCAGGCAGAGACTGGATCAATTGAGGATGTTAAACACAGTTGCCGTCCAAAACAAGCCGTTCAAATGTCAATATCGAAGCACATTTTCACCTTGATTTCTTTGCTAGTCGTCAAAATTGTCGCATTTGGGCTTCAGAGAACCCACAAATGATTGTCTAAAAGCAAATGCATCCTCAACATGTCACTGTTTGGAGTGGATTTGGGCTGGAGGCGTCATTGTACCATACTTTTTCGAAAATGAAGCTGATCAAGCAGTGAATGTTATTGATACACTAGATATCACGACATGACACCGTTCTTTTAGCCTAAATTGGGTGATATTGATGTGGACGACAAGGCATGGGCCCGGCCCAGGGCCTCAAACTCGGTGGGGGCTCTGTCTTAATAAGATCAGGATCTAGATAATTTTAATGATCAAATATTTTTCCCATACATATTCTCCGAAAAAAGGAAATTTCAAACTACATGTCAACTGGCAAAAGTGGTAAAACTGTATTATTATGTGGTGACCGTTGCCCATGTTTAAGCCTAGGCCTAATACCATAAATAATCATTCAACTCATTTCATCAAAATGCGGTTATAGGTAGAGCCGGTTTGTGCCTAGGTTTTTTGAGATTATGAGCCACGCACATTTATTTGTTTGAAATTACAGTTTGAACAAGTATTTAACAATGCATACTATACGATATACTGTCTACTTTTAAAGATCTCAGGTAGGAGACCTACTTTTGAATAGGGGTCAGGGCCTCAAAAATCTTAAGGTTTCTCTAGACCCAGTGCCTCAAAGTCTTGACGTCCCTGGTGACAAATGCTTTCAACAAGACGGGGCCACATGCCATACAGCCGTGAAACGATTCAATCCCTGAATGAGACATTTCCTGGCCGTGTACTCTGTTGTTTCGGTGATAAAAAATTGGCCTCCTAGATCGCGTAATTTAACAACATTCGATTTCTTTTATGGGTTTATTTAAAGTCAAGGCTTATGGCAGCTAGCTCACAAGCACACGTGCTTTGAAGGAGAAATTCAACACTGTATCTACGGAAATTCAGCCACATTTATGCAAAATGGTCATTGAAAATTTCGGAAAAAAGAGTGCGATATGTGCCGAAAAGCCGTGGAAGCCATTTGTCTTATGAGTTATTCCATACATAATCCTGTTCTTTGTACTTTATGGTTCAATAAAAATAACAATTCTCTCTCTCTCTCTCAAAGGAAAAAAATGTTTTCATTTAATTCAAATCTTGCATTAATTTTTGGAACCCACTTTATAAGTCAATCCGTGCTTAAGTCGAGAAATAATTTTCATCAAAAGTGTAGTTGAAATCCGTATATAATCCGAAATGGGAAGTAAAAAAAAATCCTGTAATTTTCAAATATATGTTCTGCAAATAGATAGAAAGAACAGCATATTTTTCTAATAAAATTTCTGTGGCGCTAACTGCAATAGCTTTATTTCTGTTAATTATATCTGAAGCTAACACATTTCCCATTCGTTTGATGTTTTTACACAATATCTGTCATAGAATCCCATATTCTGCGCCTTAATTTAAAATCTAAAAAAAAAGCGAGAAGAAAATTTGTAAGCGAAGTGATCGTCTATCTGGAGAAATACTCACCACATGATGAACATATGTATTCAGTCATCAAAAGGTTATGTAAATTTTAAGAACTATATGAAAATTCTGTCAACTTTGGGGATTTTCATGACTTTTTCCCTGTTAGGTTAAAATTTCCATTCAAAATATCTGAGAGAAGATAAACATTGAAATTGCTTGCGCACATAACTAATATTTTAAAACTTTTTAAAAACAATTATGTTTGTTTATAAACCGATTTCTCACTTTAATTTTTAGAAAAGTTTTAAAATTCTCGGCTTATACATGGAACTATACGGTAGCTAACGAGCCTTTTAAATTATGGCCCGGTCATGGCCCACCTTGCTCTGAGAAATTCACATTTAAGTACATTGTATTAAAAATTTGTTGGGAAATTCTTTGTGAAGAAATCAGATACAGTCGAACCTCTATATAACGAACCTCTATATTGCGAATTTTTTTATGCCCGGCGAACTTTTCCTAGAACTTTGAACATTTCCACGGTTTTCTTCGATTACCTCTCTACAGCGAAGTGCATTTTCTATATAACGAACTTTTCTTTTTGCGATACAATTTTTTTTCTCCCTATTTTTTAAAATATTTCTGAACATTTCAAGTTATTCTCTCTTTAACACATTTTATGGTGGTCATAAATCTTGAACTGGTTTTCGATCCTAACTCGCCGAGAGCAATACAGTTCTGGACGTTTTCATCCGGAAGTTACCCAGCCTTTAACTCCCATTGTCAGTTCTCTAGAAACATCTTCGATATCCCCTTTTACCCTCCGTGGAGTTTGTCTCGAGTCCTCTTGTTATAGTTATAAACTAATGTATGTTTAATATTGCTTGTATGCTTTAAATTAGATGCCTTAACCCTCAACTGGACAGCACGGCTTTTTCCACCCTACTAGAGAGGCTTCGAAAACGGACCACACTGACTTTTTCCTAAGGCCGGAGACTCACCAAAAATGAACCAAACAGACTTTTCCCCTTCAAGTAGTAATGTTCAAAACCGGTAAAGTGGTATTTTTCCGAATTTACGATCTTGAAAGATAATTAGAGACGGTCGGGGAGACACAATGGGCATTGAGGGGGAACTTTTTTATGCGTCACGGAGAGACCGGTTAAGCAATCGTAAAATCTCCGAAGAATTTCTTTAAACCCCTAAAGTGTACGGAAATAAATTGCACGTCAACGTGTTGAGAATTCCCTTGTTTTGTATTGCTCAGATAACAAATTATATTTGAATTTTGAATGTCTGAACATTAATTTCATTCAAAGAGAACTTCTCAAGTTTATATTTTTAACTTGAATCTTCAAATAAAGTATTTAAAAGCATCTGGACAAATTTACAGTTAAAATTTGCGCATATAAATAAATATAAAGATCCTTTTTAAATTCAAGTTAAAAAAATATATATTTATGCATAATCCCTCATCATTCATGTTCCATTAGTGGTTGACTGAAAAGAAAAGGTTATTAAAAATTTGGACATTTTTATAATCTTAACCATGCAAAACAGGAATTTTGTATTAGCTCCACTAAAATTCTGCATTGAAAATTTCGAAAAAAGATATTTATGCGTGCCTCACATACTCCCGATTGAAAAACATATATTTACCATAAATACTAATAATTCTTTGGATATTTAAAATTATCATTAGATTAAATTTTTAAATATATATATATATATATATATATATATATATATATATATATATATATTCGACTTCTAATATTTTCAAGCATTCCTTAAATTTCATATAATTTAATTAAGTGAAGGGGATATTAAAGTCGCACTCTCTCTCTTCTCTACTCAACTACTTGAGGGCTTTTGGCGACGGTCTTGTGGCCGCGGTATCAGGTGGTCAAGGCATCAATCATGGTTGGCATGTCTCGAGTTCAAGCCCAGTGCCACAAAAAAGACCCGCCCGTGTAGGACAGCGTGCGCGTTAAATTTATCGAGAAAGCTGAAATGTCCTTTCGTTGGTGTGGTAGTTAGGAGAGGGTGGTGCAACTCGCAAGCCGTCCTCGTCATTTGACCATGCTTCAAAAAATTACGAGGTCCATCACTAAAAGCCCTCGTGTAGCTGAACAGTGTGACGTTAATATTCACTCACTTTGGCGACGTACCTCGTTTTTTTAAACCATGGTCAAGTGACGAGGATGACGCTTGAGCATCGTGCCCTGCGGCGGATCTTCAGTGGTGCTGGGGGTCGAACTCATGACACGTCAGCTACGAGTCCGTTACTTTGACCATTAGGCTACCGCGGCCTCACAATGTGGTTGAAAACTGCGTGTTATGAGTAAAAAATATGCTGAAAACATTTGATGAACTTATAATAGATTTTTGCATAGAAGATAGATGTGTGATATGCTAAAATGTCAATATGTAAAGTTATGAGAATATCGATGACAATTTTGAAAAATTCAATTTAAGTTTCAGTCTGAAACTTATTCGTTTTTTTCGCATTTAATATTAAATAATCGCGATAACAAATTAATAGTTTAACTCATTCATAGATTATAAAAAATAAAGGTATAAATGACATTGTTGGGAATAAAATGTTTTATAGTTTTGAATTCAGACTTCTTTGCAGGAGTGTAGACTATTAAAAGGCTGATGTAGAAGTTAGAAAACTAATATTTAAAAAATATATGGAAAACAATATCTGCAATTCCATGATCTTGACGAGCAGAAGACGACATTTTTACTTAGTAGGGCAGAGGCATGTAAGTGTAGGGAGCTGTGGAGTAAACAACCAGGCCTCTGAGTTGGCAGGTAATGAACTCCATTTGGTTAAGCTTTCAATAAGGAATAAAAAATAAATAAATACAAAAATAAGTCATGTAAAATTTTATATAGGGTTTAATAACAATGAATTGTGAACTTAGTTTCCAATTCATTGTCACGAGTTGGAGTGTGCACCATTGGGTACTCTTATCGACGTACTCTTATATATATATATATATGTATATATAAAAAGATATATATATATATATATATATATATATATTGCGCCATGACCCGCATGTGCAGAGGGCGCTAGTGGTCCTCCTTGTTTACATTTCGTCAGTATGCTTGTAATGCATCCACGGAGCGGACGTACTACCGTCCTCAATAAACAAACATTTTTAAAGTATACAGTCCACGCCTTTTGTTTGAGCAGTCAAGTTATACATATAACTCAAAGTCTGCTCATAATCCGTTATAGACATTTCTAGAATAACCACACCATTTGTGGTTAAAATCAGAGCTATCGACCTCACCAGTTTTGTGGTCGGTGTCGAGCCCGAGCCAAAAATCAAAATGGCTCCAAAGAACTATCAGAACTCACCGTGTTTAACAGAAGGAAAGCACATCTGCTCGGTCAGATCACACGCATTAGAAACTCCTTGGAAAATGTGGAGTCACCATTGAATCAAGTTGAAAAGAGAGCTAAACTCGCATCGCTTTCTGAAGTGAAAGCAAAAAATAGACAAAACTTCGGACCGAAAGCTACAGGGTTCTTTCGGATGAAGAGCTCATGGATTTTGAGGCCAGTTTGGACACTATGGAAGTGGACGCAGATAATTTAGAGGTGAGTCTCAATACCTTACTTGAATCTTTTAATGTGATACCTCTGAATTATCTGTGAAAAATGATTTTGCTAATTACAATGTGAAACTGCCATCCATTAATTTACCGGAATTTTCGGGACAATATATAGATTGGTTTAAAATCCCAATTTGTATCATTAATTCATGATAACACTTGTTTATCAGACTCGCAAACCATATTATTTACAATCTGCCCTGAAAGGCCATGCAAATAATTGTAACAGTAAACGATTCTTACTCATTTTTATTTGAAGCTTTAGAAGGTAAATACGAAAATAAAAAGATTAATTGTAAATAGTCATATTGCTGAACTTTTAAATCCTAACAAAATAAAATTTGAATCTGCTTTTCATCTCAGAGTTTAATAGATTCAATTCAGAGTCATCTAGAGCCTTAAAACAACTAGAATTAGAACCTAACGCTTTGTGTGAATCAATGTTAATTTTTGTTATAACTCAACGTCTAGATGATGAATCGCGTAAACAATATGAAAAGGAATTACATTCTAATGATTTGCCTAAGTGGAATAATTTTTTAGACTTTTTTTAATAAAAAGCCAAGCCTTAGAAAACGTACAAAGAAATTCTTCGTTGAAAAACAAGAACGAATATTCTCCAAAATTCAGATCATTTGTCGTGAAAAGCAATGAAAAACTCGTCCGTTATGTCCTTTAGAGACACACCCAATTTTTAAGTGTAAAATGTTTCACGAGATGTCTGTTCAAGAAAGAAGCAACAAAGTGAGATCCTTAAACCTATGCTTTAATTGTCTAGGCCATCACCTTATTAAGAACTGTTTAAAACTGAACAGGAAATGTAGGGTTTGCAATGGGAACCACAATTCCTTCTTTGCAAAACAAGTGTCCTCGAGCGACAAACAGAAACCTCCCCTCTCCACAGAGTTCATCAGGGTCATTGAGACCCGAGTCCAGCCACTACCGTAATAAATCCTCAAACCGCGACGTGTCTTTACAATGAGAGTGGGGAGAAATCCATTTTGCTTTCGACCGCGAAGGTCAAAGTTCAGAGTGCGACAGGGCGTTGGCTTGTAATGAACGATCCTGGATTCAGGAGTCAAAAATGCCTTTGTAGCTTGGAAGCGTCAAATTTCGGGTTGAAAAAATACCTATGAATTCAACTATTGTAGGCTTGAATGGAGCTTGCATTTCAGTGAGGAAAAGAATTTCCGCTGAAATTCCTGAACGGAAGTTCATTTAAAAGAAAACTTAACTTTCTCATGTAGTCCCTAAAATTACTGGTTGCGTTCCTACACAGCCCTTGGATTTAACAAAATAAAATTGCCTCAAAATATAAGATATGCAGATGCGGAATTTAATATTCCCAAACGAATTGATATTCTCCTCGAGGTAAAATATTTTATGAATTATTAAAAGTAAAAACAAATAAAATTACATGACAATTCAATAATATTGCAGGATTCCGTATTTGGTTACATTGTAACAGGTTCCATTCAAAACGAACCATCGAACTATTATTTTTGCTATTTCATCCAAGATCAGGTTGATAGAAATTTAACAAAAATTTGGGATTTAGAAGCAATAGGAATTAAAGCAGAGTCTAGTTGTGACCCAGACGACCAAGCCATGCAACATTTTAAATCTTCAGTACGTTTCAATAGTGGTCGTTATGAAACTGGGTTTCCTTGGAAGGGCCATACACAAGAGTTAAATGACAATTTTTCCGTAGCAGAAAAACGTGTTAAATCCTTAACAAGAAGATTCATTCGTGATCCAACTCTGTACATACAATATTCCGAAATTTTGAAAGAATATGAATCTCAAGGAATAATTGAAAGGGTTCTAGAAACTGAAAAACCAACTGATAGAGCAGTATTCTATTTACCGCACCAAGCGGTCTTTCGCCAAGAAAGCCTAACTACAAAAATGCGCATTGTTTTCGATGCAAGTTCTCATGAAGATGGACAAACATCTCTTAATGACTGTATATGGTCAGGTGGGAATTTAAACCCAAACATATTCCACCTGATAATTTCTTTTCGCTTGAACACGATTGCTATCACCGCAGATATAGAACGTGCATTCTTGCAAATCTCATTACGTGACGAGGACAGAGATGCAGTTAGATTTTTGTTTCCAGACATTAAATCAAACCAAACAGATCCCTACAAGTTTCAAGTGTATAGATTTAAGCGTGTGATGTTTGGAGTCAACGTAAGCCCCTTCTTGCTCTCCGCAACAATTAAGCATCACATCGAGAATTACCGTCAGCAATATCTAGCAGCAACTGAAATGCTTGACACTTGTCTCTATGTTGATGACGTAATCAGTGGTGTTGATGACATCTCCCAAGCCTTAAAAGTATCAAAGGATGCTGAAACAATCATGAAGAATGCCAGCATGAAATTACGCAAATGGAATTCAAATGATCAAACATTGATGAGAACTTGGGAAAAGGAAGGCCTTGAGACACATCCTCGTCACCCGGACGACAGTTCTAAAATCCCTTCGTCAAAGGTTTTAGGGATACCATGGGATGTTGTCCACGACTATTTTACAATTGATGTTAAAGGACTTCTGCAATTGAACACGTCAAAACCCATCACAAAAAGAATTGTGCTTCAATCAGCTGGGAAAATATACGATCCAGTTGGGTTCTTGTCACCCTACACAATTAGGCTCAAATGCCTATTACAAGAACTTTGGCTACGGAAGTTATCCTGGGATGACGAGCTACCGCCAGATATTCATGCAGTATGGTCACAATGGTGGTTAGAACTTCCATTTTTATCAGAGTTGAAGATTCCGCGAAAGATCCTCGATTCCAGTGGAGATTCAAGTGAAGTCCAAATCCATACCTTTTCTGATGCCAGTCAAAAGCATATGGAGCAGCCGCATTCTTGAGAGTCAAGCACAAGGACAGAGTCAAAGGATCTTGTAACATCCAAGAGCCGCGTTGCACCCTGAAAGATTGAACTCCTTGTCGATTGAACTGGATGGGCGCCTGCCAAGCTGCACGCTTAGCGTAGCGAAGTCAAGAAAATCCCCAGATCAGAAGTGTTCAACCAGAGCCTTTTCTGACGGACTTCAGGTCACCTTACATTGGATCAAAGCGTCCAAGCCATAGATAAACTTTGTTGCGAACAGGCTCCATGAACCAACTTCCTCACCGATCCTAACTCTGGTGGGTTACACTGTTCCGGCAAGGACAACCCAGCAGATCTACTACTAGAGGAACTGTGCTGCAGACGCCTACAACTCCAAGTGGTGGAATGGATCCTCGTTTCTACGTCAAATTGACTTCCAGACCAAAGGACTAGATGAAGCTTTGATCCCAGAAAGGGTGTATTTAAATCTGGAAATGAGAAAGAACTCAAATCCAAAGAGAACATTTCCTTGACATTGACAGTGACTAAAAACAATTTTGAAAAACATTATTGATATTTCAAACAATCTATGTAAAATTAATTCGTGTTGTAAGTTTTCTTTACAGATTCATACACAAACTGCAGAAACCAGAATTACAAAGATAAAGGGACCCCTTACTTCACCTGGAGGTAAAGTCATGCTGAGAACTGGCTGGATCCACTCATTGCATGAAAGGGAGTTCTAAGAAGAAATGCGCAAAATTGTTGGGCAGGTGAGCCTATTCCTATGAAAAGCAAATTAACTCCATTTAATGTTTTTCTTGATGAGAGCAACATAATAGAGTAGGAAAGACTTGCCAATTCAAATTTAAATGAGAAGGCTAAATTCCTCCCATGATTTTACCTAGTAGAAAACGTTTTAACTGATATTAAGTATTGAGCCATTACCTATAAAAAAATATTTGGTAGTTTTTGCAGATTTCGCCCACCTTTCTTTCTTTTTTTTTTTTTATATCTTGTTCGTCCGTACCCTTTGGCCACTCAATGGCAGAAATAATGTATGAATTATTCATGAATGTGAATTGCTTTTAAGAACAAGCCCATCACTATGAATCAAAATTATGGCTAACACAGAGATCGTGTAACACCGAATTATCCCTTTAATGTCACGGGCGTTGATTTTTGCAGGCCCATTTTCATTAAGTTTAAAAATCAAAGTAAGGTGCAACAAAATTTATGTAGTAGTCTATGTATGCTTTATGTACAAAAGCAATTCATTTTGTGACAGATCTCACATCCCAAGCATTCATTGCAAGTTTAAAAACGTTTTTTTGGTAGGAGAGGAAAGTGCAACCACCAACGCTAAACATTTGTTGGCGCAAATGCCGAAATTAAAAATTGTTCAAAATGATCAAATTACTCGACCACACATTAGCAGAATTTTTGACAATGCGAATCGATAGAAAGGGTTCTCCTTATCCCACCCAGGTCTCCCAAACCATGGAGTGTGCTGCGGGAAAGGTGAAAGCATTAAAATTGAAAGAGTCGTGGGAACGCACATTTAACTCTCGAAGAGTTCATCACAATACTTTGTGAAATTGAGGCTGCATAAATTCCCGAATCCACTCACCCTTTGACGTCACCCTGATGATTTCGAAACACTGACCCCTGACACTTAGTAGGTAGACCCCTACATCCAGTTGAACCGCAAAACTAATATAAACGAGAATCAGTTGTCGAGATGGGAAAGAGTAAAAAATTACCCAACATATATATGCTTTCGAAACGCGATTATTTGAATAATTTACAAGAACGTCAGCAAGTGGAAATTTAACAAAAATAATGTTTCTGTAGGAACCTTAGTTTTAATCAAAGATGAAAATCTTCCTCAGTACGAAATGGGGAGTACTGAAGAATAATCCGAAATTTTCCCTGGCACCGATGGTAAGGTCCGAGTTGTGAACCTGCGTATGCCAAACGGAAAATATTAAAAGGAACAACGAAATCTTTGTATATTACCTGTATGAATTTTGTTATTAGTAATATTGTATGTGTATAAATTAACTAATCGTATTTTAAGTATCATAAGGAAAATGTATTGTGTATTTTTCATTTAAGTACTGTAAATATTGTGTATTGGCATTTAATACTGTGCATGCCTTTTTGCTTTGTAATATTTGTGTATTTTGTATGTAAGTATCGTGAATTGCATTATGTGTTTAGTATTGAAATTTCATTCCAATGGCGGGGACTCTGTTACGACCCGTATGTGCAGGGCGCTAGTGGTCCTCCTCCTGTTTACATTTCGTCAGTATGTTTGTAACCACAGGACGTCAGACGTCCTCCTCCTCAATAAACAAACATTTTTAAAAGTATACAGTCCACGCCTTTTGCTTGAGCAGTCAAGTTATACATAACCTCAAAAGTCTGCTCATAATCTGTTCTGTAAACATTTCTAGAATAAACTCACACCACTTGTGTTAAAATCAGAAATATTGACTAAATCTATATATATATAGCATATATGTATAGAAAAATATGGTATATATATATGCTATATATATATATATATATATATATATATATATAAGAAGTACGGTTGATAGAGTACCAATATTTTTAACGCAATTTTACATTGTTCTCGTAATGCATCTATTTAAAACATGTATTGACAATACTCTTTGGTATGGCGCTTATACTTAAAAATATAATGCTGTTGTCTTACCCAACATATTAAATCAGGGGCGGCACCAGCTTGTAAGACGTGCCAAACCAATCTGTCAGTATCATTCAGCGTGCCACATTGCTTAGGACATTTTTGAAATCCTTCGATTCTTACGGTAATATTTGCAGATTTAAAGAATGAGGTAAAACAATTTAAATTTACAGTTTTATATTTTATATTAATTATGGATCAATAAAATACATTTATTAACATAAAAATAAACAATATAAATGTTACTATTTCTTCAACAAAGATAAAAAAAAATTAAAAATGTATGTTTCAAACATATTTTATTGTAAATAAGAAATAGACAAAGTGAAATATAAATGATTCCCTTCATTACAGTTAAATAAAATGCATGAATTAACTTTTTCACGACTCTTTCTTTCACATATCGCAAAACCAGGGGTATCGCATGACACGATTCTGAGTATTCACAAAGTTTTGTTAAACAATTTCTTTGCGGAGTCAGTATTTTTCATATTAGGAAGAGATTTTTTACTTTTTGATATGCCAGAATCTTGAGGTGGAAGCAGAGTACATGATACAATTTTCTTTTTCAACGATTGAAATACTAGCAATAACACTCAATTGTTTACAAAACGGCTGTAAGTTATCCTTGGGAATTATCTTTCCGGTATTTTCAGTAGCTTCATAAATGTCCATAACTCAGAAGATGTTTGTCAAATAAAAGTTGTATCGGCTGCATCCGCTCAAAATTGAGCAAATTTGTAGAGGTAGTTTCTGAGATGCCACTAGACTTGTACCATGTGCCACGTGCCAGGTCCATAAGGTACAGACACGTTTTTAAAAGGTTCTTATTAACTAACCATCTCCTATTCAAACACAATTTATATGATAAAAAGTTTTCGGCATTCATTTTGTGAGGGAATTGTATTTAAAGATTTAAACCATAAAAGTAATTTTGTGTATCAAAAAAATTACGTTGTTTCGAGGGATTCCCTTGGGGGCATAACGAAAGGAATTTGACATAATTGTAGTAGTTTCTCTAAAGGGAAACGTTCACTTTCAAAATACACTGCGTAAAGTGGTTTTAGGTGTACGAAAGTTATATTCACTATTATTCCTAAAATAATTTTTTTGATATTTTGGCTCAGTTTAAGAAGTTTTTGAAGTTATTTCAAAGCTGAATATGCTTCTCCATTACATTTCTTTCAAATTTGCTATTTTCTTTTGCGGCCACGGTATCCTGATGGTCATGGTTATGAACTCATTGTCCAGTGTTCGAGCCACAGTACCACAAAGTTTAGCGTTGAAGAGAATTTGATGCACGTTAAACACGTCGAGGTCAAGAAGTCCTCACGTTGAGGTGTATTACGTGTGGAAGTTTGGAAGAGGAGTTTGCTTCCCCTAACATTTCTAAAGACATAAGTCCAGCGTCGTTGGAAGGCACTTCCCTTCACATATGTGAAGTGACCCACATTCAAAAAAAAAAAAAAAGCTCGCGTCAAAATGTAGCCACCGTATGGTGAATAATAATGCAAAACGCATTCGGAAAGAAACTCGTTTTCTGCAATGTAATAATTAATTTGGACTGTGCAAAAACGGTTCAAATATCACTGTGACGATTTACTATATAGACATGTATGTGTCTTTCTCATACTTACTTCTTTGATATTTTTTTTTGCAATTTATACAGTTAAATATTTTATTAAGGTTTTTGTAACTAATTGTAAATTGAATAAAAGCTTTTCTTACAATTATATGTATTTGGGATGAAAATCGAGTTTACTTTTATTCAGGGAAATTTTAAGTAAATTTCATTTTCTTGTCAACTTATTTCTTAAAACATGCATATTTGTGTATTATATAAATTAAATTTCTAACTATCTAAAATTATGTCTGGCTTTTTTTTTTTTCTTCATTAAAATCTTTCAGGATTTTTACAAATTTATCTTGCCATTATTCATTATACAACACTTAATAAGGAAAAATATATCTAAATATAAATAATTTATGTCCTAATAAACATATTGTTTTAGCTACAGTTGGAAAATGCATTGAAATTTGTATCGGGACAGGATTTTTAACATATTATGAATGTGTGTTTTGACTTTGCCACTATATTTATATATTTATCTCTTTCATTCTTACAATATGAGTAGAAGTCGTAAACGGTTTGTCACAGTAAAGATTAATTTTTGTTTATATTCCAAATTGTACTATTATTGATTCTGAAAATAATAGATTAGTTTGACAAGCCATCATTCCACAATTAAGCATTGAACAGTTTTGAAATTTTTGGCTTTCTAAAATGTTATATTATTAAAAATATTTAATTATTGTAAGTGATTAATATTTCTTAGATTATTGGAAAAAAAAGTATAAAATTTAAAATATATCTCTTTGTTGAATTTTAATAAGTATTTTTTTTTTTATGGCTAAACCTGGAAACCCAACATTTTTTTTTAATATTAACATTAAGATATTTTTAAAAATAACTAGAACTCTCAGCCTAAATCCATATGAACTTTTATAGAACATATGTAGGGACATTTACAAGATATTCAAGACTCTATCTTTGAACGGGAAAAACGTCTTAGGGATTAGAAAACACTCTCTCATCTTCAAAATTAAAAATCTGAGAAAAACATATTTAAAATTTGTAAAAGGCATAAAAAAATTCCATTGCCTGTAAAGCTTTTTAATTTTCAATCTGTTACTATCAGCTTATGCTCTACATGAAAACTCTGCCAAATAAATATGACTGAAATATCTTTTTTTTAATTCAAAGATATTCACAAGACATAACATTGATAACAGCTGTTAATTTGATCAATTTTCACTTTTATCAGGGCTTTATATATTCACAAGAGTTTAAATGCAAACTATTTATATAGAAATTAGTAGTTATACAAACGTAATCAGAAATCTGCAATTTGTAAAACAATATCTATTTTTCTGTTTTCCCATCGTGGTAGTTAAGCAGGTTTAAGGATTTTTGTAGCATGGCTTTCAATACTGCAATGTAAAACTACAATAGATTTATTATAATGTAGTTTACAATGGTACATCGGAAATATTTGGTTCATTCTGCAACATTTGTATTCTGGCAGTCTAATTGTAATATAACCTGAAAAGCTGAATTTCGTTTGCCATTTCAGTCATATTCCACCCATCCCTTTCAAATTATTATTTATCACAGTAGCCGTACATTTTTGGTCATGGCATTTCAAAGGAAAAAAAAAAATAATGAAACAAGTAGGCTTTTTAGAGTGCCCATATGAAGCATGTGTCAAAAATATATTGGTCTTTAAATCAATCTTAGTCAGTAAATATTGTGAAAACTCAAAAACATGAGCAAGAGCAAAAATGATTTTAGAAACTAAGGTATGATTAATTGCCGTTTCACACGAAATATTGGATTGTGTTAAAAAATATTTTTAATTAATTCAATCTAGGAATGCAAAAATGCTTTAAAATGAAACCGAATTTAAAATCAAAACTCAGAAAATTAAAATTTCTTAAAACCTAATTGGTTTTTAGATCAGAAATTGAGCAAGTTTTCCAAATATATGAAATATATATTTGCAATAAATTGGGTGAACTATCTGTTGGCCGTGAAGTGTAGAAAATGTCCATTTCACAATCCTCGCCCTAGGCCACAGCTGTGAATGAGAAACCTCCCGTTTCGAAGAACACAGAGACCGAAAAGCAATAAAGTTCCTTCCCCTGCAAAACCAATCGGGACCTCCTGAGGCGTTAACAGGGGAAAGCACTAAACAGCCATCCGTTTTTAAAGCAGTTCGCGAAATTTATCGGAGCATTTTCGGAGTAAATAGCTTTGGAAAAGTAGATCGTTTTCGAAGTGAAATTCAATTAGCGGGTCGTCCAGTCAGAGGG
>BMAU01006416.1:0-73605 GCA_019973935.1 Trichonephila clavipes | reverse complement strand
GAGTCACTTCCATTGTTACTGGCCTGTGAAACTTTCAAAGGTTGGTTCAAATTAAAATGATAACATTACTTAAATTGCATATTTACTTCCTCAAAATCTTCTCGCTGAATATTAAAAGTTTTGACTCAGTTATTACTTCTTGGTTTATTATTTCAGTTTACAAGCTATAGGTGAAAACTAAATATTAAAAATGCAGTTCCTTAAAAAAAAATTATTCTTTTTTTCCCTTACAAATTACTTTTTCTTTATCAGTTTCTTTTTCCTTTTAAACTATTGGATTCTGAATTTTAGTTTGACGAATTTTTATTTTAAAGGTACACTTTGTTCAGAGTAACAAAAAGAAAATACTAATTTTTATATATCTCAGTTAATCTAAAGAAACCTCGTATCTGATTGCATGGCAATAATACTATGCTTGTAAAAGGAATTGCATGAAAAATAAGATTATTGAGGAAGAATACATTTTATCAAAAATCATCTTGAATTAGGAAAAGAAGCTGTCTCGGGGAATGTTTTTCTTTGAAAAAAGAAAACAGAGACATAAACTAGTCGAAATAAATGTTGGCCAGAATCCAAATTTGGTAGACAAAGCAAGAAGTTAATTGTATAATACCAGATGTCATGTCGAAGTTTTTTTTACTTTTAAGTGAAAACTACGCAACTTATAATTCTTTTTTTAAAGGAATTAAGCTTCAGAAATTTATCTTTAATGTAAAAGTGCAAGATTCGCGGATTCTTTCCCGTCTTTTATGTAAAGTAATGTTCCAGATGTGAAAAAAATACATCGTTCAAAATGCATTTGCTCACTTAATTTTTATCCCCATGCGAAAAATGGTTGCATTCGGTGACAGTAATGGTGGCTAGTCGTTTCTTAAGATTCATTTAGATCATAGAAAAAGGTAACAACTTTAAAAACTGCAAATAAAAAAAATTAGGAAACGAAGTTTCATTTTTTACATTTTAATTGGATAATGCTGTTTCTCGAGCTTAAAACGAATATATTTTTTTTTACAAAAAGAAAATGCTCGTTAACATTCATTTACATTTGAAATTTCCAAGGAAAATGAAAATGGATCTTTTGAAAAATGGAACGATCTTTCGAAACTTTTCAAGCACTTAAAACACTTAAAAATTCGATGTTTCTTATATTTTTCAGAATATTAATGTAATCTTTTCGTGATGGTTACCCCTTTTTCCCCTTCGTTTTTTCACAACTCCATTAGTTTTACAATTCAAATGATCTTTGAGTTGTGATGTTAAAACAATCGATTAAAATTATGTTCTGCATATGTTTGTCCTTCTTTCCCTAATCCGATATTTTGGTTAAAGTTTCGAATAGAGAACCCCATGGCGAAGTCTTTTTTTTGGGGGACCGAAATTGGTAGCCAAGCAAATTTTTTATATAAATGTAAAGCATTTTTTTATTAATATTTTTTTATTTCCGTATAATATATTCCACTTTGTAAATAATCGAAACACTTATCGCTAAATCAAGGTGCTTGGCAACAAAAATATGACTTCGCCAAGGGATCCCTTATTTTACACTTTAAGCGATTTTTTTCATATTTATGTTAAAAAAATTTTAAAATGCACACTAAAAATTACTACATACAGTCATTTGTTACTTATAGATATTTCTATGTCCGTTCATCAAGAAAATGCTACAGTTCATGAATGAAAATTTGCATCTTTGCGTATTGATTGATTTAATTATATATTGTAATATAAACCGATTTTGTTCATATATTTTATTCAAATGTTAAATTTTTTTAAAATTGCCTTATTCCATTAACTCTCGTGTTTTTAGATTTTTTTAAATCCATTACAATGTATTTTTATCATCAACAAAAAAGCAATTATCTGGCAGAGAAAACAAGCCTGTTTTCAGGCATGGAATGAATTATGCCTTTCCTTATATGTATAGTAATGTCACTTTTAAATGTTTTGCAAATGGAATTCGGTGAATAAAAGTCGCTTAATCCTTTAAAAGGCTGTAGTAAGGGTAAGCATATTTACCACAAAGTTCATTAATTTTTAAGAAACGATGGGGGAAGTTATTTTTCCCACCTATGATTTGTATTGATTATTTTGGCTAGCATGACAACTGAATTCTGAATTTTCAAGTCGTAAATGCAAAGGATGACTTTGAGTTTGAGAAAACTATTCCAGCTGACTTGTGGTTGACTAAAGTTGGTGAGAATATGTCAATCTTACAACAAACACCTAGATATTGCCGTTGTGCTCTACTAAAGAACAAGAGAAGGAAACAAGATATTGTTTGTACATTTTGCAATTTCCCATTATGTGTTGATCCTCATTTTCTAAAATTTCATGGAAAGTACTATTTATAAAGTCTTAAACATTTAAATACAAAATTTGTCTAATTTATAATTTCGTTTATAGATTTTAGTATTTACAAATTATATTTTACAAACATCATATAATGCAATATAGAAAGAAATCAAAACATAAGATGTCTTACCTTTGAATATCCTAGAGGGTGGTGGGAATTATGCTGAAAAAATGGTATTAAAAATCTAATTAATTTTACGTAATAAGCTAAATGAATTTCTTTTTATAAATCCCTTAGCTAAAAATATATATATTAGCGTATCCAATATTTAACATTCCAAAAATGTTTTAACATATCATTACTAGAAAAAATTTTAAATTCCAAAACTGAATCATGAGCTTTGGCCTTATCAATACTGTTACAACACGGTGCGAGAGAAAAACAGCTGATGACTCCAATTAATTGAATAAAAACAAATTTATTAGAGAATGAGAGCAAACAAAAAAATGATTTCAAAAAGATGAATCGACGTTTATACACAAAAAAATATTAAAGCAGATTATTTACAATAATTGAAAAATGCTCTAATTTTTAACAAGCTTTACAGAGCTTCATAAGTGGCTCTTTAGAGCAGTTCCACAAGCAGGAACTCAGGCAGATAAAGTCAGTCTGTCTTATTGAAAACAACTAACGAGCAGATTCTGACAGTTGTGAAACGGAGAATATCAGCTCCTCCCTCACCTGCAGAGTCAGTCTTTCGTCTCCAAGCCAGATCTTAGAAAGATTTCAAAACCATAGCATAACGTAAGCTTTGGGCTCCATAGAATCCTATCTCTCCCCCTACTCCCTGCGATGGGGGAAGGGTGCGTTACGCCACTGAATTTAGAACTGGACTGAGTTCTGGAGCGCATTGGAATTTCTCATCGGGTATATGGGTTACAAGAAACCTTCAATCCCGTATCTGACTAAGAACTGAGAAGATCATGTTGGAACGGTTCGCTGCTTGGCGATTAGTGACTGAGTTCTGAATTCCATCTGTCTTCATATAGCCTCATGGAACTTTTTAGAAGGATCGATACCAGTGAGTTCTCGATGGCTCATTGGAATTTTAATTTGTTGCCAAATATGTCGCCAAGTGAGTGAGTGAATATTAACGTCGTACTGTTCAGCTAAACAAGGGCTTTTGGTGACGGACCTCGTAACTTTGAACCATGGTCAAGTGACGAGGACGACACCTGAGCTAGCTCCCCCTTCTCCTAACTACCACACCCCACCCACGGGAGAACGTTTGAGCTCTAGACAGATTTAACGTGCATCGCTCCCCTACTCTGTAGTGGTACTGAGCTCGAACTCATGACATGCCTGTCATCTTAACCACTGGGCTACCGCAGCCCTCGTCGCCAAGGGTCGCTAGAGTTGCCATAATTTTTTCAAGTCAAAGTTGGGAAAAGAGAACTTTCCCTGTAAAAATCAATTTTCCCGCGGATGATGTTACTTCGGGAAGAACAGCATACGTGGTACGTTTCAATACCAAAAATAAAATAAATGTATTTTAAATCCTTAAGTATAATAGCTAAATTACATCGCTTAATTAAATCAAAAATATACCTCTTTGGATTCAACTTTGTATCATTTTTGAGTTGGATGAAATACTAACTCAGATAATACAATTATTTCTCACAAATTTCTCCTTTCAATTAAAATTCATTCTTTTTTCGTTTTTTTTTTAAATTTCAATCTCTCAAAACTCTGCAAAGAAATATTTTACTTTAAAACCCAAACTCTTTCAAGTTTATTGGTACTTATATAAAATATAAGTACCAATAAACAAACACGCTTGACAGGAACAAAGAAATTGGAATAACACTCGTAGTTTTGAAAGTCTCGTTCAAGAAGCTACTTTACTTTCAAACTCTAATTGTAAACTAATTCTTCAATTACTTACTAACATGTATCTTAAATTTAGAAGCTTATTAATATTTACGATATCTGTTTCCTCGCTTCTGTATTTGAAAGATAAATGTTTCTAGCCTTCATTTTCAATTAATTTAGAAGATTTTGTCAGAATTAGAACTGTTTATCGATAGTAATTATTAGAAAGAGTCTTCCTTTGAGTTCTAAAGATCTGTTTACTTAATCGCATCAAAGAGTTAAGAGAATTACATCGATTCTTCAAGGAAGGAAAGTCGCCGGTAATCCGCTTACAAGATTCTGTGCATTACCTCTAATTAAGAGTCAATTACAAAGAGTTCGGATGATGCATTAATGGTGTGTCTAGAGATATTGGAAGATAGCTGCCTTTGATATAAGCTCTTGATATCTATGAATTAAAATAAACTTCGTGGGCGGTGTTGTTATTCAAAAGACACTTGGGGAGGAAATTAATGAAAAATCGAAAATTCTGTTCAGGAAAATATACATGATTTAATTTTGCTTAACATAATAAAGCTGTACAATTCTACTTGCAGCATCTCTCAAAAGGGTTCGTACACTTCAGAAAGTTGTAGAAAGCATACTTTAACCTAGGATTAAAACTGGAATATGTACTGCAATCCATTTTATATATTCTTCATTAGATTTCAATTTTTAGACTTATTTTATTTTTTTAAATACTTACTCAGTTTATTTTTTGAAAGAACTAAAATGCAAGAAGGTGGAGAAAACCGCGTCACAAAATTTATCGAATTTTAAAACATTTTTGATAAATTCCTTTAAGGTATCCGACTACGTTCGGAACAGTGATTTTAAAAAAGCGCATAAATGGATAATTTTCATTATATTTAGTGTCACTCAGATTAGAATACATGCATAAAATTATTTTAAGGACATTTTGACAAAAAAATTTATTTACATATAATATTTTGGCAAAAAATTAACAGAATAATTTTTTTCCAATTGTTCTCCTTTTGTAAAAAATGGTTTTATTACAATAACATTTTGCCTGTATATAGCTCAGACAGAGACTCAACTAAAAGTTTTGAAAAATTCACATTATTTTCAGAGTTACCACCCACTGAAATAATTATTCACGGTTTTTTTTTAAAATTGCTCCCCTTTGTTGTCGTAAAATATGAATAAACCCACTTCTAAGTTGTATATTTAAAAAATTCTATGAGTGCCTCTGAACAGAGTTCTGAGCTATATACAGGCAAAATATTATTCTAATAGAAGCATTTTTCACAAAAGGAGAATATTTGAAATAAAAGATTATTCTAAGTTCTCATTTTTTTTTCCTAAATATTGTATTTAAATAAAAAAAATTTGTCAAAATGTCCTTAAAACAATTTTATACATATATTCTAATCTAAGTGACACTAAATATCATGAAAATTATCCATTTATGCGCTTTTGAAAATCCCGGTTCCGGACGTAGTCGGATACCTTAATACGAATATCATTTGTTATGTGGTTTCATTTCTTCATTGTGGCGACAAACAAAAATCGTTTCCTAAAACGTGTTTATTTGTTTTCTTTAAATTATTTAATTCTTTAAATTATATTTTATTCTTTTAATTTTGTATTATATAAAAATGGCTTGTAGTCGTAAATAGACAACGAAAAGTGTTCGAAATTTGATTATTTTTTCACTTAAAACAAGGAAAATGAGTTCGGAACATAGCGAAATTAGTTTTTAATGAAGATCAGCAAGATTAAAAATATAGATGTAATTTGGTTATGACATGAGCTTGCAGACTGTGATGAGAATTTCAACAAGCAAACTTTTGATTTAAAAACAAATTGTACAAAAAGTTTGATAGGTTACATTTGTTTCATTAAAATGATTCTAAAAAATTAAATGGGCCTTCAGTTATAAATTATACTCATGTTGATAAATTAAGGATAATGCCAACTCCGGGAAATAAAGGTTCTGAAACAAAACAAACGGGACTTATTCATTTTAAGCTCATTTATTAAACAAAAGATTAAAAAACAAAAAAGATAGCATATGTGGGATACTATTCAGAAAACCAACGACTTTTGCACCCTGGAACAATTACAAAAAATACTCCCTTTACAAAAACTTAATATAACACAGTTGGTTTAATTAATACAATATACGTCTCGCATGTGGTGAAATACAATCCGTACAACACCTAAGCATGCTGAGTATCAAATTATCGAGCTGATCTTGGGGAAGATACTCCCCTCAGCAAGCAATGCTCTTCAAAGTTCCGGTATACATGTAGGACGTGGTTGAAGGAATGAAACGCGTTGGCCAAGTATGAGCTATACATGCTGAGCCGGATTCAAGCCAGGTGAGAATGCTGACCATTCTGTTGGGGTAAAAAACTCAAATTGAAGGCATTCGCTTATGATGTTTGCTTGGTGAATACGGGCGTTGTCATCCATAAACACAAATTCTGTGCTCGTGGCACCCCTAGACAAACGTAAATGTTGTTTTAGAATGAAATCCCTATAAATTTGGCCTGTCATGGTTCCAATTTGAACATGCAGATCTATTCTGGAACCCAGTAAAATTTCCCCCAAACGAGCAATCCTACGCCACCGTACCATGCAGTTCAATTATACTGTCTTGGAGGTGACGGGTACCTGGCGTTCTCCATATGAAAGTTCAACGTAAATCAGACTTCAGTCTAAACCTGTACTCGTCGGAAAACATCGCACATGCCCACTGTGACGATATCTACACACACACACATTGCATGTCCTCTACTCCAAACTAACCATTAGAGACAGTGAGTTGTAGTGAGCGGAAGAAATCTAAAAGAAATGCGAGCATATAGACCAATATGTCCCAAACGTTTGTTCATGGTTTTTTTTTTTTTTGACACTGTCGTATCTGTGGCTGCAGATAGCTGACGGGACAGGTCGGATCCTGTACTCCGTCGGCTTCTTTTTGGAGTTACTGCCAAACATCGGTCTTCATTTGGCGTTGTAACTCGGGTTTGATTTGTATTGTAACGTCTTCTGACATTTCCATCATCTTGGAATCGTTGCCAAAACCTAGAGATGACACTTTGTTTATCTCCAAGTTCCTCTGATACTTCCATCTGAATACGTTATATTCCATGCTGCCGATATTCTTGCAACGTAAAAAATTATCTTCATGCTTCCTCTGTGTCATAACTATTCAGTTATGTCACTGAGTGGCTTACAAAACGCTTAATTTAACGTTTAATTTTACTTCTTTGTCACCATTCCTTATATACCCCTCTTTTACACTCTCGTCATTGTGACGCACTATCGGTGTCATCTGGTGGCTTCCTTTAATTTTCATATTGTTGAAGACATGTATGATAATTCCACAAGTGAAATTTTTAGCCTAGATTTCGATTTCTATGTGATTCTGAATTATCCTTAATTTATGGACATGAGTGTATATGAAGTTTGCACAGTAAATAAATTGAATAAAACTCTCCCTATTTTAGTTAGCTTATGTTTATTGATTTTTATGGTACAATTTAAACCTTTTCTAAGATGCAAAGTTAATTAAAGAATGCAATCATTTGAAAAGGTACGACTCTCCGAAATCTTCAACTTCTACAATGTGGCCCTCTAGCCAAACGCCCCTCCCTGGGCCAAATAATTTGTTTGATGCATAATAAAATGATCAAAGTAACAACACATATACACATTTTGCAGTATTAAAAAGATATATACAATTATTATTATTTAAAAATAAAAACATTTAAGTTTTTTTCAAAATAATTGGAATTTTTAAAAAAAATATGCATTTAAAAAAATGTTTTTAATAATTTGTATGACTGTCACACCAACGCCTCTGATTAATTTGTTTCTGTCTACAGACAACTTCACTTGCATAGAAGTACAATTCACCTTGGAGCGCCGATTAGGGTACTACCTCTTCCACACTTACATACCGACCTGTCTCATCGTCATCATGTCCTGGATCTCCTTTTGGATCAAAGCAGATGCGGTGCCTGCCAGAGTGACCTTATGTGTCACATCTCTCCTCACCCTGGCCACTCAACACGCGCAATCACAGAAGTCGCTGCCCCCCGTGTCCTACATCAAGGCCATCGATATCTTCATGTCAACATGCACACTTTTCGTGTTTTCATCCCTGATGGAGTATGCCATCATTAACATCGTGATAGGACATGCAGAAGAGAGGGAAAAGATGGACAGCAGCTTTGTCAATGATATTCAGATCATACAAATGAAAGTAGGTTGGAAATTTATTGATTGTGTTGGCTGAAGTATTCCCGTGGGATTAGACTTAAAAAATATACTATATTGTTATATATAGTTTTGGCATTTATTAAGCTTAAGTTTTGCTGCAAAGTTAAAAAATCATGTTTGAAAAAAATTAAATGTTCCGAAAATTAATATAGAGTTAGATTGTGCTTATATATAATAAATCTACGATGAAATGCGCATAGAATATTGCCAATTACTCTATGAATTAATTTTGTTTTAATATACTTACAGGTAAATATTTGAATGGAGATTCAATTTTCAATTGGCTGGATTGTAATGAATTTACCATTCAGAGTGTGGATCACCACTTTCCTTAGAAACCAATCGATAGTTTTCATTTTCTCATTGAAGTTAACACAACAATAAAATTTAAAATTTGAATCTTAAAAAAATTTGCTAAAAAATAACTCCAAAGTGACCTATTTATATGCTATCAAACGTATTTAAGAGAATTTCCTTTATTTGTTTGAAATCTGCAATACAATCTTAGAATATTGAACAATATGTGTGTGTGAGAGAGAGAGAATGCATGTGTGTGAAAGAGTGTGCGTGTAAGAGAGAGTGTGTGCGTGTGAGAGTGTGTGTGAGAGAGAGTGTGTGTGAGAGAGTGTGTGTGAGAGAGTGTGTATGTGAGAGAGTGTGTGAGAGAGAGAGATGTGTGTGAGAGAGAGAGTGTGAGAGAGAGAGAGAGTGTGTGAGAGAGAGAGAGTGCGCGTGCGAGATAGTGTGTGCGTGTGAGAGAGTGTGTGCGTGTATGAGAGAGAGTGTGTGCATGTATGAGAGAGAGTGTGTGTGCATGTGAGAGAGAGAATGTGTGCGTGGGTGAGAGAGTGTGTGCGTGTGTGAGAGAGTGAGTGTGTGTGAGAAAAAGAGTGTGTGTGAGAGAGAGAGTGTGTATGCGTGCAAGAGAGAATGTGTGTGTGAGCGAGAGAGAGTGTGTGCGCGTGCGAGAGAGAGTGTGTGCGCGTGCGAGAGATAGAGTGTGCGCGTGGAGAGAGTGTGTGTGCGTGGGAGAGAGTGTGTGACAGAGTGTGTGCGTGTATAGAGAGAGTGTGTGACAGAGTGTGTGCGTGTGTGAGAGAGAGAGTGTGTGTGAGAGAAAGTGTGTGTGAGAAAGTGTGTGTGTGTGAGAGAGAGTGCGTGTGTGAGAGAGAGTGTGTGTGTGTGAGAGAGAAAGTTTGTGTGTGTGAGAGAGAAAGTTTGTGTGTGGGAGAGAGAAAGTTTGTGTGTGTGTGAGAGAATATTACTTTACTTTGTTAGTGTGAGAGATTTAGTGTGTGTGTGCGTGCATGTGTTATGTGTGTGTTTATTATTACTGTGTGTGTTTATTATTACTTTACTTTAAGTTAGTTACGGAAATTTAGTATTTTATTCATATTTATATATATTGATGGAACTCGTAATTTTGAGCCACGGTCAAGTGACGAGGATGATACCTAAGCTGGCACCACCCTCCTGAAACTTCCAAACCACGCGAAGGTTTGGAAGTCGAGTCGAGAGTTCGAGCCCTGGTCCCACTGAAGGTCTACCATGTAGATGGGATGATGAACGTTAAATCTGCCGATGCTCTAACGTTGGTGTGTAGTACTAAGTCAGATGTCTTCCTTGTCACTTGACCGAGGTTCGATATTACAAGGTACGTCGCCAATATCCCTCTAGGAACTTAAGAGTACGACGTTAATAAATATCAAATCAAATGACAATTCCTTCATATGTTCAAGAAATTAAAAAGCTCAGTCATAAGCTTGCTTACCTATAAATAGATTTCATTTTTACTTTCAGGGTGAAGACAAAATGGGAAACGGAAATCGAATGATCCGATCACCGTCCCTACGTCGACGATCTGAATCTTTAGAAAGACAGGCTCTGAAGATTGACAAATTTTCAAGAATTGTTTTCCCACTTCTGTTTGTCATACTCAATGTAGTCTACTGGTGCTACTATCTTACATAGGATGCTACTTCAATCTTACACACGAGAATCACTCTTCATTAAGAATCTCATTTTTAAGAGTCAGTATTAACGATGAACTAAACATTCTAGCACATAAAATTCACACAAAATTTGTTATCTTGAACATTTTCAAAAGTCCCAAGAATCTTTTCACATTCTAAAATTAAGCCTCAATTTTTTAGATAGTTTTTAATAATAGATAATTTTTTTAGATAATTTTAACAGATCAAATAATTATTTTTAAACCACATAATAATGGGGAAATCTAAATAATTTGAACTAAGCTTATATTCTTTACAAACATTTGCATTCGTTGATGAATATAAAACGCAAAAAATCTAAAAAGTACTATGGTAAAAAGAGGACTTTGACATTTTTAGTTTTTGTTTTCTTTTAAACATATTGTTTCATATTTTTAAAAAATATATAACATCTAATGAGAAAAATAAAAAAATTCTCGCAAGATCAATACTAAAATTTGCTTTTAAATACATTATTCTTTACGTAATTCGAATGAATAGTTCATAAGTCACATTTTTTAAATTTTGCTTAGTTGTTATTACAGATAGTTGAAAATACGTTGACTTGTTTTGGTTTGAAAATAGAGACTAGAATTTGAAATCGTCATAGAATGTAACTTGTTTAATCTGTATTTTCAATTATTTTAGAGATGTTATTCCAAATTAAGTACTTTATTAGACAAAACGAATTATGCTTACGAAAATTTTTAAATTTTGGAGGTTTTTATTTCTTAAGATTAATCCTCTCTGTCTGAGATAAAGGTTTATAGTATGCTCACAAATCACAGGATATGATCATTTTGACTTTAGAAACTTATTTTCTTACCATTTAGATTTTGTATGATACTAAGACCTTAACACACAATTTTATATAGTTATTGCACCTATAAACATAGTACAAATGGAGTTTTAATTCTATTGTAGATAATTGCATTTATTTTTAACATCAAAACATAATTCTTAAAACAAAAACAGTTTAAATATTCATTTCTTTTCACTACATAACAAAAACAATAAATAATGCTCAAATTTTAGTTTTTTTTTTAAAAAGCATCATATCTCTAATCATCTTTACTTCAGTCCATTTAATATATTCTACATATAGCGAGGTTTACACGTGTTTTCTCACTACTCATGGCTCAAGGAATAATTCTGCCCCCTCCCTTTAATCTAGACCAGGGGTACTGAACCTTTTTTTCTGCTGGGACGCATACATATGTCAGCTATTTCACACAGGCCGCATATATGTGTTAGTTATTTCACGCGGGGATGAGGATAAATGAGGATAAATGAGGTGGGCATGAGAATAAATGCTTTAAAATGAGATAACATTTGAAATTTAAAATGTGGAAAATTGATCAAAATATTATAATTCCTATTTTGTTTTTTTTAATAATTATTTTTTTATTTTTGTCACTAACACTAAATTAGAAGCATACACATTTAAGAAACACTCCTTCACAATTTCTTCATCAGTAAAAGGTTTCATATGATTACCAGTAAGAAACAAACTTCATAGGATGTCTTTGTTACCGCTGTGATATTACCACTGGCAAAAAACTTTGTTTCTGTTACAAATATTGTTCAAGAAAGCCTATTTATCACCACTTGAAAGCGATCTTCGAGAAAAAGTGTCATTGAATGATTCCTGTTTATTGGTATTTTTTTAATACAGCACTTTCGTGACAAATCAAACAATTACTGATCCATGTTTGTTTTTCACTACAAAATAGTCAGCTTCCCAATCGTCTCGAAACGATATATTTTCTTCGAATATTTTTCGCTTGCAAGATGTGAAAGATAGCTAAAAATTAGTTCCACCCATAAAATTGTCACTACTCCACTGTTGTCTGTTATCACTAACCGTAGCCGTTCCAAATAGAAAAAGAATATCAATTCGTACCCGAACGACACCGACAGCAAAATTGATATACAGTCGGACCTCTATATAACGAAGCCACTAAATCCCGAAAAAAAGTTCATTATATGGAAAATTCATTATATATATACGGGTTCATCTTCCAATATACTTTATAAACCACATAAAATAAATTTTAAATTCATAAAAAAAATATATTACAAAAAGTAATTATTCACACTTTTTTTTAAAATTAATATATGTTTATTTTATATATCTTACCCATCAAGAAAGAAAAACTACAGGGAAAACAAGGAAAAAATGTCGAATACACTGTATTTTCAATATTAAGAAAATAATTTCATATTAAAATTAGTTTTCATATTTTAACATTTTAAATTTTGAAGCATAAAAATGAATTTTAACCCTCTGACTGGACGACCCGCTAATTGAATTTCACTTCGAAAACGATCTACTTTTCCAAAGCTATTTACTGTTCCGATAAATTTCGCGAACTGCTTTAAAAACGGATGGCTGTTTAGTGCTTTCCCCTGTTAACGCCTCAGGAGGTCCCGATTGGTTTTGCAGGGAAGGAACTTTATTGCTTTTCGGTCTCTGTGTTCTTCGAAACGGGAGGTTTCTCATTCACAGCTGTGGCCTAGGGCGAGGATTGTGAAATGGACATTTTCTACACTTCACGGCCAACATAGAGTTTACCCAATTTATTGCAAATATATATTTCATATATTTGGAAAACTTGCTCAATTTCTGATCTAAAAACCAATTAGGTTTTATGAAATTTTAATTTTCTGAGTTTTGATTTTAAATTCGGTTTCATTTTAAAGCATTTTTGCATTCCTAGATTGAATTAATTAAAAATATTTTTTAACACAATCCAATATTTCGTGTGAAACGGCAATTAACCACAATTTTAGTTTTTAAAATCATTTCTGTTTGCTCATGCTTTTAAGTTTTTGAGTTTTCTCACACATTTACTTAATTAAGATTGATTTAAAGACCAATATATTTTTTGACACATAGTTTATATAATTTAAAAGCTCTTTACTTTGTTTTCATTATTTTTTTTTTCCTTTTGAAAAATGCCATGACCAAAATGAACGCAGGCTACTGTGATAAATAATACTTGAAAGGGATGGAATATGACTGAAAATGGTAAATCTAAAATTCAGCTTTTTCAGGTAATAATACAATTAGACTACAGAATACAAATGTTGCAGAATGAACTAAATATTTCCCTGATGTACCACAAACTACATTATAATAAATCTATTGTAGTTCTACATTGCAGTATTTGAAAGTCATGCTACAAAAACTTAAACTTGCTTAACTACCACGATGGGGAACTGAGAAAAAAATAGATATTGTTTACAAACTTGGTGATTTCTGGATTACGTTTGTATAACTACTAATTTCTATATAAATATTTTGCATTTAAAACTCTTGTGAATATATAAGGTTCTGATAAAAGTGAATAATCGATCAAATTAACAGTTGTTATCAATGTTATGTCTTGGAATATTTTGAATTAAAAAAGATATTTCAGTCATATTTATTTCAAGTAGAATTTTCATGTAGAGCATAAGTTGGATAGTAATAGATTGAAAAATTAAAGTTTTACAGGCAATGGAATTTTTTTTATGCCTTTACAAATTTTAAATATGTTTTTCTCAGATTTTTAATTTTGAAGATGAGTGTTTTCTAATCCCTAAGGCGTTTTTCCTGTTCAAGATAGAGTCTTGAAATATCTTGTAAATGTTCCCTTACATATGTTCTATAAAAGTTCATATGGATTTAGGTCTGAGAGCTCTAGTTATTTTTAAAAAATATCTTAATGTTAATATTTAAAAAAAGTTGGGTTTTTTCCAGGTTTAGCCATAAAAATAATTATTAAAATTCAACAAAGAGATATATTTTAAATTTTATATTTTTTGTTTCTAATAATCTAAGAAATATTAATCACTTACAATAATTAAATATTTTTAATAATTTAACATTTTAGAAAAGTTTTAAAAATTTCAAAACTGTTCAATGCTTTAAAATTGTGAAATAATGGCTTGTCAAACTAACCTATTATTTTCAGAATCAATATAATAGTACAATTTGAATATAAAACAAAAATTAATTTTACTGTGACAAACTCTGTTTACGACTTCTACTCATATTGTAAAAAAGAATGAAAGATAAATATATAACATAGTCGCAGTCAAAAAAAAACACATTCATAATATGTTAAAATCCTGTCCCGATACAAATTTCAATGCATTTTCAAACTGTAGCTAAAAACAATTATATGTTTATTAGGACATAAATTATTTATATTTAGATATATTTTTTCCTTATTAAGTACATAATGAATAATGGCAAGATAATTTGTAAAATTCTGAAAGATTTTAATGAAGAAAAAAGCCAGACATAATTTTTAGATAGTTAGAAATTTAATTATATAATACACAAATATGCATGTTTTAAAAAAAAATAAGTTGGCTAAGAAAATGAAATTTACTAAAAATTTCCTGAATAAAGTAAATCAGATTTCATCCTCAAATACATATAATTGTAAGAAAAGCTTTTACTCAATCTACAATTAGTTACAAAAAACCTTTAACAAAAAATAATTTAAACTGATATAAATTGCAAAAAAAATATCAAAGAAGTATGAGAAATACACATGTATGTCGTTTACAGAAATGTCACAGTGTGATATTTTTCGAAACACGGCACTGCACACAGTCCAACATTACAGTCTTTACATTGAAAACGAGTTTCTTTCCGAATGCGTTTTCCATTACCATTCATCTTAAGGTTGCATACCACACATTTTCGCGATGTTTTTTTTTTTTTGAACAGTCACTTTCTATATATGAAGGGAAGTGCCTTTTAACTAAGCGGACTACATTTTCAGAAATGTTAGGGGAAGCAAAGTTCCCTTCCAAACTTCCACATCACACCAACGTGAGGACTTTTGACCTCGACGTGTTTAACGTGCATCAGCTCCTCTTCAACGCTAAACTTTTTTGGTACCAGGGCTCGAACACTGGACACGAGTTCATAACCATGACCATCAGGATACCGTGGCCGCAAAAGAAAATAGCAAGTTTGAAAGAAATGTAATGGAGAAGTATATTTGAAGAAATAACTTCAAAAAACTTAACGAAAAACCAAAATATCAAAATTTATTTTAGGAATAATAGTGAATATAACTTCGTACACCTAAAACCACTTTACGCAGTGTATTTTGAAAGTGAACGTTTCCCCTTTTAGAGAAACTTACTACAATTATGTCAAATTCCTTTCGTTTTGCTCTAAGGGGATCCCCGAAACAACGTAATTTTTTTGATACACAAAATTACTTATGGTTGAATCTAATACAATTCCCTACAAAATGAATGAAAACCCTTTTTTATCATATAAATTGTGTTTGAATAGGAGATGGTTAGTTAATAAGAACATTTAAAACGTGTCGGCAATCTATGGACCTGTGGCACGTGGTACAATTCTTAGTGGCACTCAGCACTATACAAATTTGTCAATTCTTGAGTGGATGGAAGTTGATAATAGACCTTATTTGACAAACATCTTCTGATTTATGGATATTTATGGAACTACAAAATAATCTGAAAGATAATTCTAAGAATAAATTTACAGCTATTTTGTAAATAATTGAATGTTATTGCTAGGGGATTTAATTGTTGAAAAAAGAAAATTGCATGTACTCTGCTTTCCACTTATGATTAGGCATATCAAAGTAAAAAATCTTTCCTAATATGAAAAATATTTCGACTCCGCAAAGAAATTGTTTAACAAAACTGAATGCTCAGAATCGTGTCATGCATTATACCCCTGGTTTTGCGATATGAAAGAAGAGTCGTGAAAGAGTTAATTCGCATTACAATTTTTATTTAACTGTAATGAAGGGAATCATTTATATTTCACTTTGTCTATTTCTTATTTAAGTAAATATGTTGGAAACATACATTTTTAATTTTTTTATCTTTGTTGAAGAAATAGTAACATTTTATATTGTTTATTTTTTTATGTTAATAAATGTATTTTATTGATCCATAATTAATATAAAATATAAAACTGTAAATTTAAATTATTTACCTCTATTCTTTAAATCTGCAAATATTACCGTAAGAATCGAAGGATTTCAAAAATGTCCTACAATGTGGCACGCTGAATGATACTGACAGATTGGTTTGGCACGTCTTAGCTACACAGTTGCCGCCCCTGATTTAATATGTTGGGTAAGATAACCATTATATTTTTAAAATTTTATAAGTATACAAAAGGAGAGTATTTTGTCAATACATGTTTTAAATGGAGTAAAGTTTACGAGAACGAAATATAAAATTGCGTTAAAATTATTGGTACTCTATCAACCGTACTTCTTATATATATATATATATATATATATATATATATATATATATATATATATATATATATATATATATATATATATATATATATATATATATATATATGGGTGAGGTCAATAGCTCTGATTTTAACCACAAATGGTGTGGTTATTCTAGAAATGTCTAGAACAGATTATGAGCAGACTTTGAGTTATGTATAACTTGACTGCTCAAGCAAAAGGCGTGGACTGTATACTTTAAAAATGTTTGTTTATTGAGGACGGTAGGTACGTCCGCTCTGTGGATGCATTACAAGCATACTGACGAAATGTAAACAAGGAGGACCACTAGCGCCCTCTGCACATACGGGTCGTAACAGAGTCCCCGCCATTGAAATGAAATTTCAATACAAATACATAATGCAATTCACGATACTTACATACAAAATACACAATATTTACAAAGCAAAAAGGCATGCACAATATTAAATGCAAATACACAATATTTACAGTACTTAAATGAAAAATACACAATACATTTTATGATACTTAAATACGATTGAAGTTAATTTATACACATACAATAATTACTAATAACAAAATTCATACAGGTAATATACAAAGATTTCTGATTGTCCTTTTTAATATTTTTCCGTTTGGCATACGCAGGTTCACAACTCGGACCTTACCATCGGTGCCAGGAAAAATTTCAGTTATTCTTCCGGTACTCCCCATTTCGTACTAGGAAGATTTTCATCTTTGATTAAAACTAAGGTTCCTACAGAAACATTATTTTTGTTAAATTTCCACTTGTGACGTTCTTGTAAATTATTCAAATAATCGCGTTTCGAAAGCTTATATATATATGTTGGGTAATTTTTTACTCTTTCCCATCTCGACAACTGATTCTCGTTTATATTAGTTATTTGCGGTTCAACTATGGATGTTAGGGGTCTACCTACTAAGAAGTGTCAGGGGTCAGTGTTTCGAAATCATCGAAATTTGACGTCAAAGGAGTGAGTGGTCGGGAATTTAGCACAGCCTCAATTTCACAAAGTATTGTGATGAACTCTTCGAGAGTTAAATGTGCGTTCCCCACGACTCTTTTTAAGTGGAATTTAAATGCCTTTACTCCTGCTTCCCATAGCCCTCCATGGTTTGGGGACCTGGGTGGGATAAAATTCCACTCTATCGATTCATTTGTCAAAAATTCTGCTAATGTGTGATCAGGTAATTTGATCATTTTGAACAATTTTTTAATTTCGGCATTTGCGCCAACAAATGTTTTAGCGTTGTCGGTGGAGATTTTTGCACACTTTCCTCTCCTACCAAAAAAAACGTTTTAAACTTGCAATGAATGCTTGGGATGTGAGATCTGTCACAAAATCTAAATGAATTGCTTTTGTACATAAACATACATAGACTACTACATAAATTTTATTTAATGCCCCTTTTCTTTGATTTTTAAACTTAATGAAGAATGGGCCTGCAAAATCAATTCCCGTGACATTAAAGGGATAATTCGGTGTTACACGATCTCTCGGTAGGTTAGCCATAATTTGATTCATAGTGATGGGCTTGTTCTTAAAGCAATTCACACATTCATGAATAATTCTACGACAGTTATTTCTGCCATTGAGTGGCCAAAATTTTTGACGAACAAGATATAAAAGTGAGTGGGGGGTCCTGCATGCAAATATTTTTTATGATAATGGCTCAATATAATATCAGTTAAAACGTTTCTACTAGGTAAAATCATGGGAAATTTAGCCTTCTCATTTAAATTTGAATTGGCAAGTCTGCCTCCTACTCTAATTATGTTGCTCTCATCAAGAAAAACATTAAATGGAGTTAATTTGCTTTTCATAGGAATAGGCTCACCTGCCAACAATTTGCGCATTTCTTCATAGAACTCCCTTTCATGCAATGAGTGGATCAGCCAGTTCTCAGCATGACTTACCTCAGGTGAAGTAAGGGGTCCCTTTATCTTTGTAATTCTGGTTCTGCAGTTGTGTATGAATCTGTAAAGAAAACTTACAACACGAATTAATTTTACATAGTTGTTTGAAATATCAATAATGTTTTCAAGGAAATTGTTTTTAGTCACTGTCAATGTCAAGGAAATGTTCTCTTTTGGATTTGAGTTCTTTCTCATTTCCGTTAAATACACCCTTTCTGGGATCGCTTCATCTAGTCCTTTGGTCTGGAAGTCAATTTGACGTAGAAACGAGGATCCATTCCACCACTTGGAGTTGGTTGTAAGAGCGTCTACGCTGATTCCTCTAGTAAGTAGATCTGCTGGGTTGTCCTTGCCGGAACAGTGTAACCACGAGTTAGGATCGGTGAGGGATTGGATTTCGCGAACCCTGTTCGCAACAAAGGGTTTCCATCTATGGCTTGGACCTTTGATCCAATGTAAGGTGACCTGAGAGTCCGTCCAGAAAAAGGCTCTGGTTGAACACTTCTGATCTAGGATTTTCTTGACTTCCTTCGCTAAGCGTGCAGCAAGCAGAGCGCCCATCAGTTCCAATCTAGGCAGGGATAATCTTTTCAGAGGTGCAACACGGCTCTTGGATGTTACAAGATCAACGCTGACTCTGTCCTTGTGCTTGACTCTCAAGAATGCGGCTGCTCCATATGCTTTTGACTGGCATCAGAAAAGGTATGGATTTGGACTTCACTTGAATCTCCACTGGAATCGAGGATCTTTCGCGGAATCTTCAACTCTGATAAAAATGGAAGTTCTAACCACCATTGTGACCATACTGCATGAATATCTGGCGGTAGCTCGTCATCCCAGGATAACTTCCGTAGCCAAAGTTCTTGTAATAGGCATTTGAGCCTAATTGTGTAGGTGACAAGAACCCAACTGGATCGTATATTTTCCCAGCTGATTGAAGCACAATTCTTTTTGTGATGGGTTTTGACGTGTTCAATTGCAGAAGTCCTTTAACATCAATTGTAAAATAGTCGTGGACAACATCCCATGGTATCCCTAAAACCTTTGACGAAGGGATTTTAGAACTGTCGTCCGGGTGACGAGGATGTGTCTCAAGGCCTTCCTTTTCCCAAGTTCTCATCAATGTTTGATCATTTGAATTCCATTTGCGTAATTTCATGCTGGCATTCTTCATGATTGTTTCAGCATCCTTTGATACTTTTAAGGCTTGGGAGATGTCATCAACACCACTGATTACGTCATCAACATAGAGACAAGTGTCAAGCATTTCAGTTGCTGCTAGATATTGCTGACGGTAATTCTCGATGTGATGCTTAATTGTTGCGGAGAGCAAGAAGGGGCTTACGTTGACTCCAAACATCACACGCTTAAATCTATACACTTGAAACTTGTAGGGATCTGTTTGGTTTGATTTAATGTCTGGAAACAAAAAATCTAACTGCATCTCTGTCCTCGTCACGTAATGAGATTTGCAAGAATGCACGTTCTATATCTGCGGTGATAGCAATCGTGTTCAAGCGAAAAGAAATTATCAGGTGGAATATGTTTGGGTTTAAATTCCCACCTGACCATATACAGTCATTAAGAGATGTTTGTCCATCTTCATGAGAACTTGCATCGAAAACAATGCGCATTTTTGTAGTTAGGCTTTCTTGGCGAAAGACCGCTTGGTGCGGTAAATAGAATACTGCTCTATCAGTTGGTTTTTCAGTTTCTAGAACCCTTTCAATTATTCCTTGAGATTCATATTCTTTCAAAATTTCGGAATATTGTATGTACAGAGTTGGATCACGAATGAATCTTCTTGTTAAGGATTTAACACGTTTTTCTGCTACGGAAAAATTGTCATTTAACTCTTGTGTATGGCCCTTCCAAGGAAACCCAGTTTCATAACGACCACTATTGAAACGTACTGAAGATTTAAAATGTTGCATGGCTTGGTCGTCTGGGTCACAACTAGACTCTGCTTTAATTCCTATTGCTTCTAAATCCCAAATTTTTGTTAAATTTCTATCAACCTGATCTTGGATGAAATAGCAAAAATAATAGTTCGATGGTTCGTTTTGAATGGAACCTGTTACAATGTAACCAAATACGGAATCCTGCAATATTATTGAATTGTCATGTAATTTTATTTGTTTACTTTTTAATAATTCATAAAATATTTCACCTCCCAGGAGAATATCAATTCGTTTGGGAATATTAAATTCCGCATCTGCATATCTTATATTTTGAGGCAATTTTATTTTTGTTAAATCCAAGGGCTGTGTAGGAACGCAACCAGTAATTTTAGGGACTATGAGAAAGTTAAGTTTTCTTTTAAATGAACTTCCGTTCGAAATTTCAGCGGAAATTCTTTTCCTCACTGAAATGCAAGCTCCATTCAAGCCTACAATAGTTGAATTCATAGAGTATTTTTCCAACCCGAGGAAATTTGACGCTTCCAAGCTACAAAGGCATTTTTGACTCCCTGAATCGAGGATCGCGTTCATTACAAGCCAACGCCCTGTCGCACTCTGAACTTTGACCTTCGCGGTCGAAAGCAAAATGGATTTCTCCCCACTCTCATTGTAAAGACACGTCGCGGTTTGAGGATTTATTACAGTAGTGGCTGGACTCGGGTCATAAATGACCCCTGATGAACTCTGTGGAGAGGGGAGGTTTCTGTTTATCGCTCGGGGGACACTTGTTTTGCAAAGAAGGGAATTGTGGTTCGCATTACAAACCCTACATTTCCTGTTCAGTTTTAAACAGTTCTTAATAAGGTGATGGCCTAGACAATTAAAGCATAGGTTTAAGGATCTCACTTTGTTGCTTCTTTCTTGAACAGACATCTCGTGAAACATTTTACACTTAAAAATTGGGTGTGTCTCTAAAGGACATAACGGACAGGTTTTTTCATTGCTTTTCACGACAAATGATCTGAATTTTGGAGAATATTCGTTCTTGTTTTTCAACGAAGAATTTCTTTGTACGTTTTCTAAGGCTTGGCTCCTTTTTATTAAAAAGTCTAAAAAATTATTCCACTTAGGCAAATCATTAGAATGTAATTCCTTTTCATATTGTTTACGCGATTCATCATCTAGACGTTGAGTTATAACAAAAATTAACATTGATTCACACAAAGCGTTAGGTTCTAATTCTAGTTGTTTTAAGGCTCTAAGATGACTCTGAATTGAATCTATTAAACTTCTGAGATGAAAAGCAGATTCAAATTTTATTTTGTTAGGATTTAAAAGTTCAGCAATATGACTATTTACAATTAATCTTTTATTTTCGTATTTACCTTCTAAAGCTTCAAATAAAAATGAGTAAGAATCGTTTACTGTTTGCAATTGTTTTGCATGGCCTTTCAGGGCAGATTGTAAATAATATAGTTTTTGCGAGTCTGATAAACAAGTGTTATCATGAATTAATGATACAAATTGGGATTTAAATTGCAACCAATCTATATATTGTCCCGAAAATTCCGGTAAATTAATGGATGGCAGTTTCACATTGTAATTAGCAAAATCATTTTTCACAGATAATTCAGAGGTATTCACATTAGAAGATTCAAGTAAGGTATTGAGACTCACCTCTAAATTATCTGCGTCCACTTCCATAGTGTCCAAACTGGCCTCAAAATCCATGAGCTCTTCATCCGAAAGAACCCTGTAGCTTTCGGTCCGAAGTTTTGTCTATTTTTGCTTTCACTTCAGAAAGCGATGCGAGTTTAGCTCTCTTTTCAACTTGATTCAATGGTGACTCCACATTTTCCAAGGAGTTTCTAATGCGTGTGATCTGACCGAGCAGATGTGCTTTCCTTCTGTTAAACACGGTGAGTTCTGATAGTTCTTTTGGAGCCATTTTGATTTTTGGCTCGGGCTCGACACCGACCACAAAACTGGGTGAGGTCGATAGCTCTGATTTTAACCACAAATGGTGTGGTTATTCTAGAAATGTCTATAACGGATTATGAGCAGACTTTGAGTTATATGTATAACTTGACTGCTCAAACAAAAGGCGTGGACTGTATACTTTAAAAATGTTTGTTTATTGAGGACGGTAGGTACGTCCGCTCCGTGGATGCATTACAAGCATACTGACGAAATGTAAACAAGGAGGACCACTAGCGCCCTCTGCACATGCGGGTCGTAACAATATATATATATATATATATATATATATATATATATACATATATATATATATATATAAGAAGTACGTCGATAGAGTACCGTAGTTACTGCCAACTCGTGACAATGAATTGGAAACTAAGTTCACAATTCATTGTTATTAAAATATATAAAATTTTACATGACTTATTTTTGTATTTGTTATTTTTTTATTCCTTATTGAAAGCAACAAATGGGAGTTCATTACCTGCCAAAACTGCAGAGGCCTGGTTGTTTACTCCACAAGCTCCTACCTTATGCTTACTCTGCCCTACTAAGTAAAAATGTCGTCTTCTGCTCGTCAAGATCATGGAATTGCAGATATTGTTTTCCATATATTTTAAATATTAGTTTTCTAACTTCTACATCAGCCTTTTAATAGTCTACACTCCTGCAAAGAAGTCTGAATTCAAAACTATAAAACTATATTATTCCCAACAATGTCATTTATACCTTTATTTTTTATAATCTATGAATGCGTTAAACTATTAATTTGTTATCGCGACTATTTAATATTAAATGCGAAAAAAAAACCGAATAAGTTTCAAGCTGAAACTTAACTTGAATTTTTTCAAAAATTGTCATCGATATTCTCATAACTTTTACATATTGACATTTTAGCATATCACACATCTATCTTCTATGCAAAAATCTATTATAAGTTCATCAAATGTTTCAGCATATTTTTACTCATAACATGCAGTTTTCAACCACATTGTGAGGCCGTGGTAGCCTAATGGTCAAAGTAACGGACTCGTAACTGACGTGTCATGAGTTCGACCCCAGCACCACTGAAGATCCGCCGTGTAAGGGAGCGATGCTCAAGCGTCATCCTCGTCACTTGACCATGGTTTAAAAAAACGAGGTCCGTCGCCAAGTGAGTGAATATTAACGTCGCACTGTTCAGCTACACGAGGGCTTTTAGTGATGGATCTCGTAATTTTGAAGCATGGTCAAATGACGAGGACGACACCTGAGCTGGCACCCCCTCTCCTAACTACCACACCAACGAAAGGACATTTCAGCTCTCGATAAATTTAACGTGCATCGCTGTCCTACACGGCGGGTCTTTTGTGGCACTGGGCTCGAACTCGAGACATGCCAACCATGATTCGATACCTTGACCACCTGATACCCCGGCCACAAGTCCGTCGCCAAAAGCCCTCAAGTAGTTGAGTAGAGAAGAGAGAGAGAGAGAGTGCGACTTTAATATCCCTTCACTTAATTAAATTATATGAAATTTAAGGAATACTTGAAAAAATATTAGAAGTCGAATATATATATATATATATATATATATATATATATATATATATATATTTATTAAAAATTTAATCTAATGATAATTTTAAATATCCAAAGAATTATTAGTATTTATGGTAAATATATGTTTTTCAACTGAGTATGTGAGACACGCATAAATATCTTTTTCGAAATTTCAATGCAGAATTTTAGTGGAGCTAATACAAAAAATTCCTAGTTTTGCATGGTTAAGATTATAAAAATGTCCAAATTTTAAAAACCTTTTCTTCAGTCAACCACTAATGGAACATGAATGATGAGGGATTATGCATAAATATATATTTTTTAACTTGAATTTAAAAAGGATCTTTATATTTATTTATATGCGCAAATTTTAACTGTAAATTTGTCCAGATGCTTTTAAATACTCTTTATTTGAAGATTCAAGTTAAAAAATATAAACTTGAGAAGTTCTCTTTGAATGAAATTAATGTTCAGACATTCAAAATTCAAATATAATTTGTTATCTGAGCAATACAAAACAAGGGAATTCTCAACACGTTGACGTGCAATTTATTTCCGTACACTTTAGGGTTTAAAGAAATTCTTCGGAGATTTTACGATTGCTTAACCGGTCTCTCCGTGACGCATAAAAAAGTTCCCCCTCAATGCCCATTGTGTCTCCCCGACCGTCTCTAATTATCTTTCAAGATCGTAAATTCGGAAAAATACCACTTTACCGGTTTTGAACACATTACTTGAAGGGGAAAAAGTCTGTTTGGTTCATTTTTGGTGAGTCTCCGGCCTTAGGAAAAAGTCAGTGTGGTCCGTTTTCGAAGCCTCTCTAGTAGGGTGGAAAAAGCCGTGCTGTCCAGTTGGAGGGTTAAGGCATCTAATTTAAAGCATACAAGCAATATTAAACATACATTAGTTTATAACTATAACAAGAGGACTCGAGACAACTCCACGGAGGGTAAAAGGGGATATCGAAGATGTTTCTAGAGAACTGGACAATGGGAGTTAAAGGTTGCACTTCCTGGATGAAACGTCCAGAACTGTATTGCTCTCGGCGAGTTAGGATCGAAAAAACCAGTTCAAGATTTATGACCACCATAAAATGTGTTAAAGAGAGAATAACTTGAAATGTTCAGAAATATTTTAAAAATAGGGAGAAAAAAAATTGTATCGCAAAAGAAAAAGTTCGTTATATAGAAAATGCACTTCGCTGTAGAGAGGTAATCGAAGAAAACCGTGAAATGTTCAAAGTTCTAGGAAAAAGTTCGTTACATAAAAAAATTCGCAATATAGAGGTTCGTTATATAGAGGTTCGACTGTATCTGATTTCTTCACAAAGAATTTCCCAACAAATTTTTAATACAATGTACTTAAATAAGTGAATTTCTCAGAGCAAGGGGCCATGACCGGGCCACTTAAAAAGGCTCGTTAGCTACCGTATAGTTCCATGTATAAGCCGAGAATTTTAAAAACTTTTCTAAAAATTAAAGTGAGGAAATCGGTTTATAAACAAACATAATTGTTTTTAAAAAGTTTTAAAAAATATTAGTTATGTGCGCAAGCAATTTCAATGTTTATCTTCTCAGATATTTTGAATGGAAATTTTAACCTAACAGGGAAAAAAGTCACGAAAATCCCTCAAAGTTGACAGAATTTTCATATAGTTCTTAAAATTTACATAACCTTTTTGGATGACTGAATACATATGTTCATCATGTGGTGAGTATTTTCTCCAGATAGACGATCACTTGCCGTATACAAATTTTTCTTCTCGCTTTTTTTTTAGATTTAAATTAAGGCGCAGAATATGGGATTCTATGACAGATATTGTGTAAAAAACATCAAACGAATGGGAAAATGTGTTAGCTTCAGATATAATTAACAGAAATAAAGCTATTGCAGTTAGCGCCACAGAAATTTTATTAGAAAATATGCTGTTCTTTCTATCTATTTCAGAACATATATTTGAAAATTACAGGATTTTTTTTACTTCCCATTTCGGATTATATACGGATTTCAACTACACTTTTGATGAAAAAATTATTTCTCGACTTAAGCACGGATTGACTTATAAAGGGTGTTCCAAAATTAATGCAAGATTTGAATTAAATGAAAAACATTTTTTTCCTTTGAGAGAGAGAGAGAGAATTGTTATTTTTTATTGAACCATAAAGTACAAAGAACAGGATTATGTATGGAATAACTCATAAGACAAATGGCTTCCACGGCTTTTTCGGCACATTCGCACTCTTTTTTCCGAAATTTTCAATGACCATTTTGCATAAATGTGGCTGAATTTCGTAGATACAGTGTTGAATTTCCTCCTTCAAAGCACGTGTGCTTGTGAGCTAGCTGCCATAAGCCTTTGACTTTAAATAAACCCATAAAAGAAATCGAATGTTGTTAAATTACGCGATCTAGGAGGCCAATTCTTATCACCGAAACAACAGAGTACACGGCCAGGAAATGTCTCATTCAGGGATTGAATCGTTTCACGGGCTGTATGGCATGTGGCCCCGTCTTGTTGAAAGCATTTGTCACCAGGGACGTCAAGACTCTTTGAGGCACTGGGTCTAGAGAAACCTTAAGATTTTTTGAGGCCCTGGACCCCTATTCAAAAGTAGGTCTCCTACCTGAGATCTTTAAAAGTAGACAGTATATCGTATAGCATGCATTGTTAAATACTTGTTCAAACTGTAATTTCAAACAAATAAATGTGCGTGGCTCATAATCTCAAAAACCTAGGCACAAACCGGCTCTACCTATAACCGCATTTTGATGAAATGAGTTGAATGATTATTTATGGTATTAGGCCTAGGCTTAAACATGGGCAACGGTCACCACATAATAATACAGTTTTACCACTTTTGCCAGTTGACATGTAGTTTGAAATTTCCTTTTTTCGGAGAATATGTATGGGAAAAATATTTGATCATTAAAATTATCTAGATCCTGATCTTATTAAGACAGAGCCCCCACCGAGTTTGAGGCCCTGGGCCCGGGCCCATGCCTTGTCGTCCACATCAATATCACCCAATTTAGGCTAAAAGAACTGTGTCATGTCGTGATATCTAGTGTATCAATAACATTCACTGCTTGATCAGCTTCATTTTCGAAAAAGTATGGTACAATGACGCCTCCAGCCCAAATCCACTCCAAACAGTGACATGTTGAGGATGCATTTGCTTTTAGACAATCATTTGTGGGTTCTCTGAAGCCCAAATGCGACAATTTTGACGACTAGCAAAGAAATCAAGGTGAAAATGTGCTTCGATATTGACATTTGAACGGCTTGTTTTTGGACGGCAACTGTGTTTAACATCCTCAATTGATCCAGTCTCTGCCTGAATTTTTCAATTACTCTCTTCAAAGTTGATGAAGTTAAATCACAACTCCGACCATATTTTGAATGAAACTACCATTATTTTTGAAATATTGTTTAACGATGAAAACACGGTGTTTTATCGTGTAACGCATCATTTGTACTAACTGTAAGCTATCACCTTTGAAATGGACTTTTTAATAGGGTTGCCAACATTTTATTCGACAAATGGTGGCAAATTAAATTCTTGCGTTACTTTTGGGACATCCTTTCTTTAAAATCCATGGTATTTTATATACGAAATAATGCAATATACAGTTTAGATAAATTTGTAATTCGAAGTATTTGGTTGTTGATTTTCTTCTGCTTGAACCATCTGGGTTGCTCCACCTCGAAGCCGTGGTCTAGGTTGTTCTTATTGAAAATCCTACCTTTATTTCACATTTATTATGATATATATTTAGTGTATTTTTATTGCTTTTTAAAATGCAGTTTAAGATTTTGAGCAACTAAAAAGTAGATTCAAGGCAAATTCTTGAGAAATGTGATGAATGTACAGAAATTTTTTGTCAATCATTCATTTCATATGGCATTTAACCCAGTGCTTCTCAAACTTTCAATATTTGCGACCCAATATTCAATCATAATTTTCATCGCACCCCCCCATACAATAACAATGTATTGAATTCAATAATACTATATTTTGATACTAAAAAGCTACAATATTATATACATACGATAAAAACCTGTTAAGTGCCACCGGCGTATATAAACGCCTCACCCAGCTTTTGTCCCGGACGTATATATACCTCGGTCTGAAGTACGATCCTTTCTGTGTACTGTTATCCATAAAATTATTTCGAAGGCTTTGAAATGCTATAAAAAGACATTGACAGTGTTTGCGAAGGATGCGTTCACTTCAGAGGATTTGCTTATTTATTCCTATTCTTCCCCCTCCCCCCGATTCATGACATACGCTCGCCTACGTGGCATTGGGGAGAGAATCGCGTAACTTTTAATCAACAATTTTGGGATTTATTATAAACCATACAAATTATCAAGTGCTAATTTTTGTATATAATTTTATGTATGACAAGACCACAGGGATATTGGTAATTATTATATACTTGTTCATAACTTAGTATTGTTAAATTAATTATAAAATACATTGTGTAGCACTGATACATTTATTAGTGTAATATATTAGTGTAAATGTGTATTTTATTTTTTATTATGTCAGAATGTATATTTTGTTGGTTTACTTTCATTAAATTAATAATTTCTTTAAAATAATCTTTTGTTTTCGACTTTGCAATGGGCTCGTGCCTCCCTTGCAGAGTTATCATGCTCCTCAAGGGGGGCGCGCCCCACAGTTTGAGAAAAACTGCATTTAACCCCTTAGTGCCACCGGCGTGTATACACGTCCTGCTGAGCTGGTACTTTTAGTGCCCCGGACGTGTATACACGTCCTTCCAAAGGAGGACTTTTTGTATTTTACTGCCCATTTAACACTAGTCCCACGGCTCTGGAATACAATACATGACAGTGCTTCTAAAGAATTCATTTATTTTGAAAAAGAGGTGGGAAAGGAATTTGAAAGGATACGTTCCAGGGGAACGAGGAAATTTATTGCTAAGGATTTTTTCTTGTTTTTTCATTTGAGCGTGCTCTTTACGATTCTTCATATTTGCCGTGATTTCTGCTTACCGTGTATAATATATGAGCTTCTTAATTTTTTGTACAATTGCACTGAATGCGATACTGGTTTACGAGTTCTACCATGTTCTTTGGGTATCTCTCTCTCACACACACACATAAATATACCATAGATAAGTTATAATTTATTTTTTTATTATATTGTAACTCTAGAGATAAAATTTTTGTTTTTCACCTTTTTATTTTATCCTTTTTCTGTCTTTCTTTTTTAAAGTTAAAACAAACAATTTTTAGGGAAGCATGTGTGCCTTTTCTTTCCCTCTAATAAACTGCGTAACAACGCAAGCCTGTGGGTAAAAATAGTGGCACAGAAATGGGAGGGATGAATTTCGTAACTTTTCCTCGGCAGTTAAAAAGATTATTATACATGTGTTAGTGTTATTTAACCATATGTTAGTTATATTAATCATAATACAATTGAAATGTAATAAATTTTTGTAAAAAAATAATTCTTCCCTTTCTTTTCACCAAAGAAAGCTTCATGTGAACATCATAAAAATTTTGTTTCATGGTAAATATAGAATTTAAACAGCAAAGATTATTTCAAGTAAAGCTATAGTATACCAAAATAATACTGACTCTTAATATTTCTACAAATCTAAGCCAAGTTATTGAAAAAAAATGAATTTCAAATAATGCACCTATTGATGTGTACAAATATATACAACTATGTAAGGATAAAAGAATTCCTTTTTTTACACGGTAAACTTAGTAACGGCAAATTCACAAAGAACTCACAAACTGTCAAGATTTAGATTAAACATGTTAGTAATATCTGTTTGTAAATATTTAGTGTTGTTTGTAAAGGATTTTTTTTCATGTAATGCTTATGAAATGAGCAATTTTGCATGCTTTTCTTGAAGATATAGTAGTCAGAGATTTTGATATCATGGATTTTAAATTTCCCTTAACTCTACGTAAATAATGTTTCTTAAACTCCTATATCAATCTCTTCCATTTCATTTATAATAAAACTCATCTTTTTTAGCAGGACATTTCTCAAATGACAGTTTTTCTGAAGAACAACTTTTACACCAATTTATGATTTTAAATAAGGGGTTTTTGTAGAGATTTTTTTCCAATGAACTTTCTAACTCTTTTACAGTCATAAATTTTATTTCAAAAGGCTCAAAGTTATTTTTCAAAGGTTTCATTTTTTTTAAAATCAAAGCTCGATGTACAAGTTTTAGTCTTAATAACTTCATTTAAAAAGTATAAAAATTGCCAAATATTAAATTTTTTCTAAATTTTGAAACACATACTACATTTCACAGTATTCCCTTTCTTAAAAAAAAGTAAATCATCTTTTCATTTAATCTTAAGCATTTGAGAAAAAATTTCCAATTTTCAAAGTAATACTTGCATAATAATTAAGAAATAAAAAGAAAGAAAAATATCGATATTTTCTACGAGAAAAAGTTTAAATAATACTTATTGAAAAAGGGGGGAAATGCCTTTGTCATTAAATTAAAAATAAATTGTTGGGAAACATAAAAGAAAAAAACTATAAATACGGATACCATTTTAATCACTTTTAAATATATCTCTTACTGTGTCATTTTTCCTTTCATGTTTTACCTTGTTTTTAACCTTTTTCTTTTCACTTTGGAGAATATTTTTACGTTTTCTTAAAATAATATATACACAATTAAAAAATTAAATCATATTTGGCATTTTCAGGAGTAATAAATTTTTAGCATTCTAAGACATTTAGGTAATATTAGGCAGTAATGAACATAAATAAATTTAAAATGTTATCGAAAACAAAACTGAATATACAATAGATATTTACCATTTCATAAAAAAATTAACGAAATAATCAATTATGCAATTAGAATTAAGAATTTTTTTTTAAAAAATTTAATTTTTTAATATATGAGATTTTGATAGAATATGTTAACAATTAAAAAAATAATTCTCTTTTCTTCGTAATTATTTTTGAAGTAAAATTTTTTAAAATAATATTTCCGTTTTTTTTTGCTTTACCATTAAAATGACGACTATTTTTCATGTGCAAATAATTTGAGACAAAATTTATATGCAACAAAAAACATTTACATTACAAATTTTAACGTTAAGGCTAAAGACTTAAATAAAATATTTCTTCGAAAATTCGAGTGGTTAAAATGAAATACAGGTTGTGGGTGGGCGATTTCGGCAACTTTTAAATTAAGTTGGGTAACTGACTTAAAAGTTGCCAGATAGACTTTGCATCTTATAAGTTTAACCCAAGCCTAATTAAAATCATTAACAAAGTACACCAAATTTGGCTAGCATCCTATATTTTATTTTAACGAGGTCTAAAAGAACAAAAAAATAATCCTCGCATATACCAATTATTTATTCACCTATAATATATTTCTCTCTGTATACTCAGAAACTAAAGCATTTAAATAGAGGAGCTAATTTGATATTGGTACATTACTCGTTTATGGAGCGATTTAAAATCACGCCAATTTGGCAAAATCTTACAACTATTTGGCGGAAAAATCAATAACACGTACCGATTTCAAATTCGTTCCCATAAATAGATATTATAGTCATAAACTTCTAAATAAGGAAAATTTGTCATTTCTTCTGACTAATATAAAATACTTTCGACACATTTTTTTTAATAATGAAAGTTCATTCAAATGTACAGTATTCAAAGAACATTTTTGTAATAGAAAGACTTGTGTGTCCTGTTGTACAGTTCAGTTCAGTTCAGTTCAGGTTTTGTGGGATATGGAGCAACAAAGGCTATGATCCCCTAAAAGACAGATGTTTCTTAAAAATTAGTAGATGTCAAAATATTTCAGTTTCTGGATAAACAATCTGAATGTTAATCTGTTAGACATAGCTTTCTCTAATAAATCTTTGAAAGTCAGGTTGTGATGTGGATCGATTTTGAGAAAATGTTTTAGATGATTTCGAGAGAGAGAGAGGATGAATATATCTATTGCAGTTTAACAAGATGTGGTCCAAATCGTTTAAGCAATTACAAGATCTACAATTTGCGTTATCCGATAAATTGAATTTATGCAGAAGTCCTGGAGTGATGATCATTTTGCTGAAGATTCGAGTACATAGGATTTCTTCTCTTCTGTTTCTTGTCCATTTAGAGATGGTGCTTATGTTAGAATATTTCCCAAGTTTACAAAATATTTGCTTGAATAGAAATTATCATTGGCTTTTTAAAACTCTCTTGATATATTTTTTTATTGATGTCTTCTGAGGAAATCCAGTCGATGTAAACATTAGACTCTGTGACAGTTCTTGCGAGATTATCCGCCTGTTCATTCCACAATATATTTGAGTGTCCCGGAGTCCAAAGTAAAATCAACTGGTTATTATAAAGTGATAGAATGTAAATCTTGCTAGCTAATTTATGGATGACACTATGGGATTTAATTGAGTAATTTTGAAGAGCAGAGAGAACAGAGAGACTATCAGACAAAATTAACAAATTCTTGTTTATAATAGATAGATCATCTAGAGCTTGGCAAATAGCCAGAGCTTCAGCTGTAAAAAATAGAATTATTGTGATTTATTCTATAAGCAAAATGGGAATTTGCCGTAATACCTGCAATAGATGTAATTTGCTCATTTTTTGAGGCATCAGTAGCTATTATATAAAAGTCCCCTGGAAGTTACGGTTTACCGTTTCATCAAATAAGCCCCTTATAATTTGAACTGGTAAGCTTTTATCCTGAAATGCGAAATTATTGATATATATATATTGCATGGGAGAATTGAAAACGATGTTATTCTGGGGATTGAGATAATGTGACTACTAACGGCATTCAAAGGGTTTAGTATATTTATAATAGAATTTTTATCTTCTTCCATAATATTGAGATTCAGAAACTCAGGGTTATTGCTATATAATGGAGAAAAGGTTTGGCTAGAAATTTGAGAAAGGAAAAACTTATTTGCCAATCTTCGTATTTTGTCCGACAGAATTTCTTGTCCAGCCAATTTTAAAAGTACGATGTTTGGGGTCCATTGTGGAAGTCCCAGTGCAATTCGAAGTGCTTTGGTGTGAATGATATTAAAAGGTTTCAGTTGGTTATCAGACCATTTATTTATTATATGACTAAAGTAGTAGAAAACACTGCATATACTATTATTTACTATTTTGATTAGATCTGCTGTTCTTGGACCATGATGCTTATATGCCATAGCCTTAAGGCTATTAATTTTTTTCAAGGCTTTGTTATTTAATTGATTTCTTAATGAAATATTCTGGCTCCGCTTGGAAAAAAGAACTCCTAAATATTTAATAGAGGATTACCAAGGGAGAGAATGTCCCTCCAATAAAATATTAGGAAACGTATTAATTCTTTTGTTTGATAACTCAGATATTGTACTTTTATCTGGACTAAGAGAAAGCTTCCAATATTTACACCATTGAGAAATTCTGTCCAGCGTGTTTTGCATTTTTTTTGCAAATATAATCAAGAGAATGATGAGAGCAGTAAAGAAAAACGTCATCCGCATAAACAGAGCATTCGATGTCATTTTCCAGAGTTTCAAAAAAATCATACATATAAATAGTATATAAAATGGGGAATAGAACACTGCCTTGTGGCAGACCTTGGGGAAATATCCTTATGGAGGAAAGATAGCCCCTCCATTTGATTTGAAAAGATCGATAAGTGAGAAATTTGTGGATCCAAATAGCTGTTTTTCCTGTAATACCGATTTGTAGGCATTTATAAAGAAGACCATCTACATAAACTGAATCGTATGCACTTTTTATATCCAAACTTACTCCAACAAAGTCCCCTCAGGAGGCTCACCTTCTTTAGGTGAGTACGGGTTTCACGCTCCCGAGGTGCCCTAGTGATCTTTTCCTTCTCCCTAGGGGTTTACTGTCTTTGGTAAACACGGGCTTCACGAACCCGGGGAACCCTAGTGATCTTTCTCTATTTTCGGCCCTCTTTCTTGCCATTCAAATTTCCCTTTTCTTCTTTTCACGTCCAGACCACAGACCTACAATGGACATTGTCCCAATTTAATTCTTTTCTAGTAAAAAAATGGATATTTTTTTTACTGCCGTATTATGGTTTGCATTTTATATTACGTTCTTTTCATTTGATTTGCTTCAATTTCTTTCAATGTTTTGATTTTGTTGTTTCTTTTATGTTCGATTCTTGATTTTTTTGTGTTCAACTTATTATCTTTATTTTTCTGCCACGAAGTCCTGTGGCAGACCAGGACTGAGTGGAATGAAGTTGTGTCTGATGTTTTTTCACTTTTGGTATGAGGACACAACGGACTGCTTCCTGGGAAATCTGGCACTTGGAGCGGGGTTTTGAACTTTTGAGGACCTTTGGACTAGAGAGGTGGGGTCTTGGAGGAGGCGGCCATGTAGAGGGTACAGGAGAAAAGCTGAGTTTTGCGTCTCAGGCCGCCAGATAGTACAGGAGCCCGGGACAGCCTAACCAGCATGTCCTGGCTGCTCTATCAGCTGGTGTATAATCCCGCCTGTCTTGTAGTTCCAGGTGGTGCCTGGATGGGGTCCTGCATTGCAGAGCGGGGGGCTCTCCCGAGGCCACTACTGGTTGCTGACTCTAGGGCAAGCCCTGCCAAACTGGTCCTCTGAAAATCAAAAGGAATTCTCCTCCTCCTTTCCAAAAAAAAATTCAAAATAAGTCAAAATAAGAAAAAAATTCAAAACGCATCTTTTAAAACCCCCAACCCACCCTCTCCAACTCACTTAAACATTGAACAGATTTCCTTAAATACACGATTTCTTATTGTTTCACTTCCAAATAATGATATGTCGATAAAATCGCCTTTTGCTATACAAAAGGCTCTAATAGGAATTGGTGGTGAACCGAAATCCGTCAAACGATTGCGTTCCGGGCATCTGCTCATAGAAACTACGTCAGCTTTACAAACTAAGTCGTTTCTTCTTGCGAAATCATTTCTTAATAGCCCAGTAAATGTATTTCCGCATAAAAGCCTGAATTCCTGTCGTGGTGTTATCTCTGAACCTGACTTGTTGGGCACTTCTGATTCAGAGATACTTGAAGGTTTCTCTGATCAGGTGTCACCAGGTCAGGAGAATTACAATAAAAAAGACTCTACAATTGTTCCCACAAAACATTTAATTTTAACATTTAATAGTCCAAAACTACCAAACACAATAAAAGCTGGATATCTCAATTGTAAAATCCGTCCTTATATACCGAACCCTCTGCGCTGTTTCAAATGCCAGAGGTTCGGTCACTCCCAAGCTTCCTGCCGCGGCCAATTAACATGCTCTAGATGTGCTTCCGTTGGGCATTCTTCCACGGATTGTACTCTAGAGCCAAAATTTGTTAATTGTACGCAGTCTCATCCTTCCGATTCAAAATTATGCCAAAAATGGAAAATAGAAAAGCAGATCCAAGAAATTAAAATCAATAAAACATATCTTATTTTGAAGCACGCAGATTAATAGTTCCTCAGTTAACCCAAACATATGCTCAGGCTGCTAGACCTTCAACACAATATCCACAGCTACCCAAACAGATCCCACTCTATCAAACATAATCTGTCCACCTTTACAATGCCTAACACCACCCATATCTTCTAAAAATCCATTACCTGGTACCTCGTCTTCAGTTTCTACCTTCTCCACGTCATCTTCATCTACTCAAGACAATCTACTTCCTGCCCCATCTGGTATACTACCAACAATACAAGGTGAATCTTTATTCCAAATACCCATCCCTACTACTACTACAACTACTTCCCCTGGCAATAACCTGAATAATTTAGTTTCACCTTTAGGAACTGAATCCCATTCTCATACCACTCCTGCTACACTTAATTCGGTTTCAACTGAAAACTTTCCTGAGTCTGTCCCTAATGAATCCAATAGTGAACATTCTACAGCAGCTGAAGTCCAACAAATTGTAAAACGAAAATCAAGAAATAGAAGAAAACGCTCAAAAATACCGAAACCAAATATCGAAATAAAAAGGGTTCCACATAGATCTCGAAATGCAACACCTACAGAAATAACAACTGATGACGAGGATATGATAACTTACGACGTGGAGGAGGAGGAACTTGAGAAAGGTCCTTTCATTCTTCCTGAAGGTTATTTACGTGCATTAACTCCATCCCGATACAGGAACTATAGAGAATAATTTTTATACCATGTATTATCTAACCTTGTTTAAAACTAACCTTTGTCTTTTTCTATGCTTTTATCTCAAGATATGGTCTGACTTGGTGGGGAATTCCCCACCAAATTTTGTTTCTTTGTATCATTGAAGACGGTTTTAAGTTGAGTTGAGTTGAGTTAATATTAACGTCGCACTGTTCAGCTACACGAGGGCTTTTGGCGACGGACCACGTAATTTTGAACCATGGTCAAGTGACGTGGACGACACCTGAGCGGGCACCCCCCTCTCCTAACTACCACACCACACCAACGGGAGGACGTTTCAGCTCTCGACAGATTTAACGTGCATCGCTGCCCTACACGGCGGGTCTTCAGTGGCATTGGGCTCGAACTCGTGACAAGGCAAGCCACGATCCGACACCTATACCACTCGGCTACCGCGACCTTGAAAAGATGGAAGTCAGTGCTATTGGTCTATAGGAGGATATGCCAGTTTTGTCTTTACATTGTTTGGAATCGGGAGAATGACTGCATGCTTCCAAGAGTTTGGAACTATTGCATTATCAAATAAATCTTGAAAATATCTTAATATTATTTCACAACCATTACGATCCAGGTTTTTTAAAAAAGATGCTGTAATATGATCAGATCCAGGAGTTGAATTTTTAGAAAGTTTTATTGCTCTATGGATTTCAAAAATATGAAAAGGTTTATTAAGATTGTTGTCCTCTTTGTGGAAAAAGTCCAATGATTGATTGATTGATTGAATATTAACGTCGCACTGTTCAGCTACACGAGGGCTTTTGGCGACGGACCACGTAATTTTGAACCATGGTCAAGTGACGTGGACGACACCTGAGCTGGCACCCCCCTCTCCTAACTACCACACCACACCAACGGGAGGACGTTTCAGCTCTCGACAGATTTAACGTGCATCGCTGCCCTACACGGCGGGTCTTTAGTGGTACTGGGCTCGAACCTGTGACAAAGCAAGCCACAGTCCGATACCTATACCACTCGGCTACCGCGGCCACGGAAAAAGTCCAAAGGAATTGGTTCATGATAAGCGTTTTTTTAGATGCAAAGAAGTCCGCAAAAATATTTGCTTGAATTTGAGGTTGTGTAATATATCTATTATTAACTTGTAGAATATTATACTTGGGTTCTATTTTCTTAGTATTAGAGAGCTTTTTCAGATTAAAAAATATCTTTGGATTAGAAACATTATTGCAAATATTATCCCAATACAATCTTTTGGCATTTTTTATATGAAATCTGAGTTTACTAGCGTATTGTTTGTATTTGATCCATAATTGCGGAGAAATGCTACGGATAGCCTTTTTTCTGAACTTCTTTTTTAATTTATAAAATTATGGCAAGTACCATTCCACCATGGAGGGAAAGATTTGTTAGAAATTTGAACTACTCTGGTATTACTGTAAATAATTTTTGAAATTGTATCAGTAAAATTATCTATATTTTCCTCTGGGTTGCTTAATATAATCTGCACTTCATTTTTCACCCTTTGCCAGTCAATTTTTTTGATTAACCTTTTACTGGGTCTTATTAATGAAAACTCGGTAATTACTGGAGAATGGTCACTGTCAAAGAAACAATCTGAAACGTAACAGTATGTCCATAGAGACTCGAGGAGCAAATTGTGAGATCAATTAAAGAATTTTTACCCGTGGAATTTCTATAAGTAGGAACAGATGTGTTTAGAAGTATTGAATTACAATCAGTCAATAAAAATATTACTATTCCTTGAGCTGTGATCCGATCCCCACATCGGGTGATGCAGGTTAAAATCGCCAAAAATGAAGAAAGGATCTGTTAATGATTCAAAAAAAGATTTTATTAAGTTAATATTTAGTTCACGTGGTGCGTAGATATTTATAACATAAAAAGAAATATCTTCAATATATATTTTGACAATAAGTATTTCTAAATCGTCTATTTGTGATATCTGTAGAGGGATTTGTTGAGCAGAAACGTTTAAAGGTACAGCTATTATCAAGCCACCTCCTGATCTATTTTGTCTATCTTTTCTGAAAATCTTTTTCCCTGGTAAAGTAAATGTATCTTCACTGGTTAAAAAGGTTTCTTGAAAAATCAAGATATCTGCTTGAGAAAAGGGAGGGATATTTAACCATATGTTTTTATTTTTTAAGCTTCTATAGTTCCATTGTAAAAAGTTCATAAAAAGGGGGAAAAAATTATTTCACTGAATTTTCAAAAATTTCCTCCCTTTTGAGGAAAAAAAATTTATATATATAGATATTTATATATTTGTAGTAAAATACTGAATGAGAAGATATATACAAAAATCAAGAACATATATACAGTATTTTTTTTTATCCGAGTTCAATGTTAGGTTTTCCGCTATTCCCAGAAAAAACTTGAACTGGACTTATGGATGTATTTAACATGTCGGAAGCTCTTTTTTTCCTGCCTGGGGGAGAAGAACGCGTAATCGAATCCACTATGCTACATACTTGAGAGAGCATTGTTTCCATTGATTTTTGTAAAATTTCCATTAGGAATGCCGTTTGTTTTTCCACAACTGTTTGGAAAGCAGGCATCATTTTCTCAAACTTCTTGTCTATTAACTCTTGTATGTTATTTTCTTGAGATTTAGATTTAAGTACTGTCGAAAGATTTTCGGAATTAGATGCACGAAATCGTCGTCGCGCCTCACTTAATGTTACGTGCTGTCTACATTTTAATTCCATAATTTGTTTTTCTGCTAAGAACGAAGAACAGAGAGAAAAATTTGCCGCCCTTACAGTTTATATATATATATATATATGCAGTTCGCATTTACAGTGCACTCTCCTGAGTGAGAAGAACCACAATTACAACATATAGCTGGACTCTGACAAAATCGAGATGGATGCGAAAAACTGAAACATTTGGTGCATTGTCTAGGTTTGTCAATGAATAATTGAATCTTATGATTGATAAACCAAAGCTTAACATTATTTGGTAATACAGTTCCAAGTATGGTTATCAGAACGGGGGATATTTCAGGATTTGTACCTGATTTTATAAATCTGCGAATCTCTACAATCTCAAAGTTATTACTGTCTTGTAATTCTTCCAATGATACATTAGTAGGAATTTCATATAGTAAGAAGCGGGATGTAATACCCTCCCATATGACACTTGCATTAACCGAAATATTGAATAATTGATCTAAAGATAGAATTTGTATTGCACATACTGGATCCGAGGTGGCAAAACGTAATTTTCCATTTCTAGTGAATGACATATTAGAAATTTGATCAAATTTGGGGATTTTACTTTTTATCTCCATATATAACAACTGTGGGTTTATTTTGGGGATAGATGACGGTTTTTGTTTATTTTCTAAAAACATATTTATCTCAGGTATTTTTCTTTGACCGGCTCGTAAGACGAGTTCCTTTATAGACATAGGAGTGCGAAAGTATTTTGCATTCCCTGCGTCCATGCTATCTTCCATCTGTATTTTTATTTGTTTAACATGGGATAGTCACACTTTCAAAGACTCACCTTGAGTCTATTTGCTTTCATAAAAGAAAAAAAAGAATGCTTACCAAGTCCTTGTAAGAATATAAACTTAAAGAAAAAAAATTTCACCAATTTCAGAAGTAAGAACAGAGTATAATTCCCACGGGAAACCGACCTCAACAAATCCACTCAACAAGTACCAAGCATTACGCGCCATGTTATACTGAGAGCCATTCCTCTGGCACAGCTGTGCTCACCGTAAACACTATCACATCCTCATAATAAATGTAATCATGTGTTTACCTGGTGTATATGTTGCATGTTTTGTTATAGTATTTGTTAATGGTTGGTTTCACGTAACTTCAACTGTGATAATTCTTTGTGATGTAACATACGCGGTCTTAAAATTTTAGTGTGATATTTTCCTTCTGTATCCAATTTTGATAAAGGGGTGTTTTTGTATTAATTTACCCCATGTTGTTTCGTATCAATTAATGAATTGTACAATGGTGCCAATAAAGCATAAATAAACTAAAAGTCCTCTCTTCACTGTTTATTGTATTTCACACTACACAAACTTTAAAAGCCTATTACACAATTTGATTTTAATAACATCTAGGTAGAGATCCACATGGCTTTTAGTTAAGGTATCCGACTACGTTCGGAACCGTGGTTTTGCAAAAGCGCATAAATGGATAATTTTCATGATATTTAGTGTCACTTAGATTAGAATATATGCATAAAATTGTTTTAAGGACATTTTGACAAAAAAAAATTTAATTAAATACAATATTTTGGCAAAAAATTAACTTAGAATAATCTTTTTTCCAAATGTTCTCCTTTTGTGAAAAATGCTTCTATTATAATATTTTGCCTGTATATAGCTCAGAGCTCTGTGCAGAGGCTCAACTAGAATTTTTGAAATAATAACTTAGAAGTGGGTTTATTCATATTTTACGACAACAGAGGGGAGCAATTTTAAGAAAAAAACACCAATAATTATTTCAATTGGTGGTAATTCTAAAAATAATGTGAATTTTTCAAAAATTCTAGTTAAACCTCTATAGAGAGGTCTGAAAATATTATAATCAGGTAAAATATTATAATAGAACAGTGGCGCACACAAGGAGGGATCCTGGGGGTCCGGACCCCCCCAAAGCCCTTGATTTTTTTTCCTGACTGATTGATTATAATTCTAAGTATATAGTACGTAAAATTTAATTAAGTATTTGTTATTAATGATAATTTTATTAATTAATGCTAATTATTTATTCAATTATTAACTTTTTACTGTGTTATGTTACCGAAAATCGACAAAATCAAAAGGAGCATAATACAAGAATGGTTAACTTTCGACCCCGGACCCCCCCCTGAAAAATTCCTGTGTGCGCTACTGTAATAGAACCATTTTTCACAGAAGGAGAACATTTGGAAAAAAGATTATTCTAAGTTAATTTTTTGCCAAAATATTATATTTAAATAAAAATTTTTTTGTCAAAATGTCCTTAAAACAATTCTATGCATGTATTCTAATCTGAGTGACACTAAATATCACGAAAATTATCCATTTGTGCGCTTTTTAAAAAATCCCGGTTCCGAACGTAGTCGGATACCTTAAAGAAGTTGCAGTTTTGAACACAAAAAACAGACTATTTTTACAAGGGTTGGGGTGGGGTCCAAGGTGGTTTTTAAACCTCCCCGGCTCCCTAGGCACTTCAAATTTGCCGGAATTCCGAAATGGATATGTATAATAAAGTGCTTCTTTACACTGCCGTTTTGCGACCAATAATTAGTTACGGCTGTCCTGTTTGGGGATATGCAGCAAAGTCTAATATTAAAATTTTAGAAGTAGCTCAAAACTCTATAATTCGCACTATCACTAAGGCTCATAGATATACCAGGAACTCTAACATTTATAAAGCTCTTAAACTTCACCCTTTTAAAAATTACATTCAAATTTTAGCAAAGAAATTCTTTGCTAACCTCCATAATATCAATAATACCAATCTAATGAATCTTGAGAACTACACGCCTCAGGATGACCATAAGAGACCTAGGAGAATTCTTCTAGACTCTTACAATCCACCTTAATTTCTCTGCTCCCTCATTCATCTGTTGATGAATGACCCAGTAAATTTTTATTTTTATATTTAAATTCTCTCTTAATTTTTTTCATTTATTCATTGCTTTAATTTTCAATGCTGCAACCCCTTCAGGCACCTCTTAAGTTCTTAATTTCTTACTATCATGGTACAGCCAACCGAGAGGTAACTCACCCAGTTCCACCGACCAATCACAGTGCTTGCTTTCCTCGTCCAGTTCACAGCAATAAATCTTGGTTTCCTCATCAGACTCTCACGTCAACCCTCCTCCTACGTCCTACCACCACGTCATCTACTACGTCACTCCAGCCAGCCAATCAGGTCGCTGCTTGCTTCCCATCAAGGTTTTTTCCACTACCCTACCACAGGCCACATTCACTTTTCGTGTTCCGGGACGGAGGAACGCTTCGCGTTCCATGTCCCAGTAAATCTTACACAGTCAGGCACTTCAAAAGAAGCGCCCCCCATTTCCAGAGCACTCCCTTTCTCCTTCAGTTCTTGCTTTGTTTCGGGAGAGATTTTTGCTTAACTGTCTTTCTCTTTCCGCTTTCTTTGTTTTTGGATAGTCTTTCCATTATCCACCACCTATGGACCCACCGTATCCTGGATTGGCAACTGCAAGAAAGAAAGGATAGTAGCATGGTTTGGTCACTCTTGTTAATTTCTTACCTTACGGTATCACGAACCACCCGACAACCGTTTCGTAAATTAGTACAGCAAATCAATGAAACCGTTTTCAATTACAGTATACATTATTGTATGAACTGTTTTCAACTTGTTAATTATCATCTTTTTCATCGCTTATTGCTTTACTATATCTTACTTTTCGACATCCTTATTCTTTGTTGAGTCACTGTCCTTGTACTTGTACAACGAAGGTTTTCTTTGAAAAGCGAATGATTTTTTTTTCAAGAAAATCATTAACATCATTGTAATCAATTTCCATTAAATATGATTTTGAGTGCGTAGCAACATCAAACAGTTTAGCTTTTCATTCTCCATAGTAGATCTCATTACAGTCTTTACTTTCTTGAGGGCAGAAATGCTTCTCTCACAATTCTCTAGACGGTGGTATACTCGTTGTAATTATAATTTTTTTCTCTTTTTTGCCCCCAATCTTTTGCACCCTAGACACGTGCCTAGCGTGCATAAGCTGAAAAGCGTCCCTGGGGAGGGATATTTATTTTAAAAAATATGAAGAGGAAAGTGCCAAGGTGTGAAATCCTTAAAAACTAAAAATCTCTTGGTGTATAGAGGTTAAATTCCCAAGACCCACCTTTCTGTTTACCTCTGAACGAGGACAATGCCTAAACTGTGTGGTGCCACCTTTTCCTAATTTTTACATTAATCTACAGGATAAATTTAAGGTTCAATTCAACTTAACATACAGTAGCTTCGATTATTCCGCACAATGCACTAAATACATAATTGCGATCTTCTCTATAGAATTCAAAACTAACATTAGACTTGTATTTGTCGTTCTGCTTGCAAAATTTAGATAACTACAAGAATCAATCTTCACGTGATTTGTGAATAAAGATGAGACAAAACAGCAGAACACTGAGGAATAAACACACTTGAGGCATTAAGATAAGTGCAAAACATATTTTTGAAGTCATTTAATAATTGTTATGAGCACATAAATATTTTTTAAATTTACAAATGTTAAAATACGTTATCAGAAAGAGTAATGGTTACCAACTTATGCAGAAAAATCCAATACTAACACCCTAAAATGCCATGTTCTGCATTTATCATGTTTGATAAATTATATTTGATATCAAACACATACTTTAACAGTCTTCATTGCCAAGCCACTGAGGGTTCCATCACAAGCACAGCATTTCATCACTAATACAACAGTTAAGCCATTTAATAGCAGTCTCTGTAAGCATTCTGATAAGATTCTTTAATAGCAAAATTCACACAGTGATGTACATAAAAGCAGCAGACATAGATGGACAGCCATAGAAAAAATTAATATTCATTCAAACACTTAAAGTACGGCATAAAGTCATAGATCTTGTACAAACTTGTTTCAGAAACTTCAAGTTAAGACAATTTCTCTCTCTATAAATTATCAAAAATAATTATATTCTATAATAAATGTATGAAGCATTTCAGGACCCAAAACAATCTATACCAAATGTTAAATGTATACATTTCAACGCTTTACACCTTGAAACACAGCAGAAACATCAAGATCTCCACATCCCAGCATTTTAGCATGTTTATAAACTTCATTAGCAGCTGCTGCCAAATACAGAGGGTGAGGAAGATAGCCACTCAACTGAAGACATAAATCCATGTCTTTTTGTTGGTTCTTTAAAGAATGTTCAACATTAGAATATTCACTTTTTATCATATTTGTTCCTTTTTTTAAAAGTGGTTCAGGTGCAATTCCTTTCATTTGAAGCAATGCAAAAACGTGCTCCATGTCAACATTAAGTAGATTTGCAAGAAACGTAGTTTCAGCCAAAACACCATAAGAAGTACCAATACACATGCTTAGAGTGCTACTCAACACTGAACCGATACCTGTTATATCACCAACAAAATGTGCATGTTCTGCAATTGCATGGAAGCATGATTCACACTCCTTGAAAACCTCAGGATCTCCTGATGCTAAAATAAATAATTCCCCCAAGTTAGCACTAGTTCTTGTACCAGTCATACAAGCTTCAAGGTATTTACCACCTCTGTCATTAATATGGGCAGCAATTTCTAGAGATGATTCTAAACCAATAGTAGACATTTCTACAAAGCCCTTAAAAATCTTTTCGTTAGTACAAGAATTTTCTAAACCTTTCAAAACACCATCAGGACAAAATAATATAGTTTTAACAGCAAAAACATCTGAAACACAGTTAAAAATAATATCTGAATTTTTAACAACCTCAGCAGGACTTTTACATGCTATTGCTCCTGCTTCTACAAATACCTTACATTTATCCTTTGTTCTGTTCCAGATATTTACAGTATGTCGAGAAATCAATAAATTTTTCACAATCCTTTGTCCCATTTTTCCTAATCCAAGAAATCCTATTTTCTTTTTTGTAGGTTCAATATGTTTGATTCTCAATTTTTTTTCATCAGGAGAAGGCTCTCTATGAGAATCATCTTTAGAAAAAGTAAATTCATTGCTCACAGTTGGGGAATCAGGTTTTTGGAATTTTGGCTCGTCTTTGCGATGACGAACAATCTCGCATCGAGGACTTTGACGTGAAGATGAAGAACTCGCAGAGCGATCATCATTCTTAGTGTTAAATACGGGACAAAGAAGTCCTGAATGCCAGTCACTTGAAGATGAAGAAGCCTCTGAAACAGCCTCATCATCAGATTTCAGGTCTTTAGGATTACTAAGATCAGCAGACAATCCATTGTGAGAAGATCTCAAAGAATCCTCTTCATCAATTTTTTGAATTTTGCTGCTACAAGGAATAGACATGGAAGTTTCACCAATAACTGATTCTTTCGACAAAGAGCGTTTTCTCTGCACTACTCTTGGACTTTTTACACTAACGCCTGCTTTTTTTGATACTTTTCCTGTACTGGTAATTTGTTCCAGATGTTTTCGTTTTCCTCTTACAGGGTTTGTATTGATTGATGTTTGGTTTTGCTTTATAGGTGGTTGTTTTTTCTCTAGCTGCTGTCTTTTTGCCAGCAGTGTCATTTTCTCTAGCCGCTGTCTTTTTGCCAGCAGTGTCATTTTCTCTAGCCGCTGTCTTTTTGCCAGCAGTGTCATTTTCTCTACAAGAGGATGATTATTTTTTACTTGCTTCTTTAAAGAAGATTGAAGAGGTTGTTTCTCTTTTTCTGGCTCCTTGGAAGAAGGCTGTTTTCCCTCTACAGGAGGTTGTTTCTCTTTTTCTAGCTCCTTTATAGGAGATTGTTTTTCTTTTACTGGCTCCTTTAAAGGGGGTTGTTTTTCTTTAACTGGCTTCTTTAAAGAAGGTTGCTTTTCCTTTAAAGTAGCTGCATCACCTTTGTAAGAATGCCTCTCTATTGTTGATTGTTCTTCTTCCATCAATTGTTTATCCTCCATACATTTTTTTTCTTCTAAATTTTGGACAACTTGAGGTGAAGCTTTAGTATCTTTCTTAAAAGGTTTATCTGTACTTAAAAGTATGAGTTCGTCAATGGCATGTTTAAGAAAAAATGACGTTTTCTCATAATTAGGTGGAATAAGATGTTCTGCATGGTGCTGTATTTTTTTATTTGCAACCCAGTCACAAATGTGGGATCCTAAGAAACACACATAACACATTTTTTCCCTCTTTTCTTCTTTTGGTGGCTGAGATATCTTGGCTGGCCAAAGAGGATAATTTTTCTTCTTTACCCACACCAGATCTCCCACTTCAAAACTTCCTTCAGACATCCTGAAAAAATATATGCAAATAATCACTGCTACATTTGTTGCAAAATAAAGGCAGACATGAAATATATCAGTTTGCAAATGAGAAAACCTTTAAAAATTCAATCGCAGGTGTGAACAAAATGAAAAAATTACAATTTAATCTCAAATTCCATAATTTTAAGATGGAAAATAGTAATTCTAAGTTTTAAAGCTTCTAAATAATACTAAACTAAATACTAAAGTAAGATTCCTTCACACTAATACACATAATACTAAAAATAAGATTACACTCCAATTAAGATTTACACTCCAATCAAATATATTACATTTATTTCAATCAGTTACATTAATATCCATTATTCACTACAATTGACTAAAAATTCTATTGCAACCCTAAATTTACTAAAAATATTAACACAAGCATGAAAACCTTTAACCTAAAAAAAAAAAAAAAAAAAAAAAAAATCCAATATACATAGGAAACATATATAACTAAAAAATTTTAATTCTTAAACTAGGAATTAAATTGAAGTTTTTGATATAAACTTATATATGAATTTTTTATTTGTTTACTTCTAGAAAATTCATTTTCTCTCATATTTGACATAAGCATCATGTTAATTCAGTGGCACATTCAAAACATGCAATTTTTTTTATCTCAGTTTAGTTAATTAGAATGTTCAATTAACAATACATAAAAATGATATACTCCTTAAGTATTTTATTACAAAAGTATTTGTATAGGAAAAGAATAAAGCATCTTAATTACATTCTTTCTCTTATTTAGTTAAATATTCAACTATTAGTCTTACTTCATTTAGATAAAAAATATATTAATCAAGCGTTTTACAGACTTCAAATCAGCTCATTAATATTACATAAATTTTAAAAAAAAAAAAAAGAAATTTGACTTAAGTGCAAGTGTGTCACACTCAAAGGCTAATTTGGGCCAAATAAACAAGGTCGCAAAAAATTTTTTCAAATAATACATTACAATAAACATACATAAAAAAACAAGAAAATTTAAGGTTAAAGTCCTGACACCTCTTTCTACTATCTGTCCTAGTTTGGGAGATAATTTGATGTTTTAATTTATATTATTGTGTGCTATTATACTATTCGGTCCACATGTGGCCCTAGACTTTGACAGCCCTAGTTTCATGAGTTACATTCATGTCCCACTATAAAGCAACACAAGGGTTATTGGAGACAAATGATAATTTTATTGTTAAGAGTTGAGGACGACCCCAGAGCTGGCACTTTCCCCACCACCCCAATGGGACTTTAGAACTAGCAGATTTAATGTGCATCAGCCCTCTCCATGCAGCGCACTTGCCAGCAGTGTCATTTTCTCTACAAGAGGATGATTATTTTTTACTTGCTTCTTTAAAGAAGATTGAGGAGGTTGTTTCTCTTTTTCTGGTTCCTTGGAAGAAGGCTGTTTTCCCTCTACAGGAGGTTGTTTCTCTTTTTCTAGCTCCTTTATAGGAGATTGTTTTTCTTGTACTGGCTCCTTTACAGGAGGTTGTTTTTCTTTAACTGGCTTCTTTAAAGAAGGTTACTTTTCCTTTAAAGTAGCTGCATCACCTTTGTAAGAATGCCTCTCTATTGGTGATTGCTCTTCTTTCATCAATTGTTTATCTTCCATACATTTTTTTTCTTCTAAATTTTGGACAACTTGAGGTGAAGCTTTAGTATCTTTCTTAAAAGGTTTATCTTTACTTAAAAGTATGATTTCATCAATGACTGCTTTTTTTGATACATTTCCTGTACTGGTAATTTGTTTCAGATGTTTTCGTTTTCCTCTTACAGGGTTTGTATTGATTGATGTTTGGTTTTGCTTTATAGGTGGTTGTTTTTTCTCTAGCTGCTGTCTTTTTGCCAGCAGTGTCATTTTCTCTAGCCGCTGTCTTTTTGCCAGCAGTGTCATTTTCTCTAGCCGCTGTCTTTTTGCCAGCAGTGTCATTTTCTCTACAAGAGGATGATTATTTTTTACTTGGTTCTTTAAAGAAGATTGAAGAGGTTGTTTCTCTTTTTCTGGCTCCTTGGAAGAAGGCTGTTTTCCCTCTACAGGAGGTTGTTTCTCTTTTTCTAGCTCCTTTATAGGAGATTGTTTTTCTTATACTGGCTCCTTTACAGGAGGTTGTTTTTCTTTAACTGGCTTCTTTAAAGAAGGTTGCTTTTCCTTTAAAGTAGCTGCATCACCTTTGTAAGAATGCCTCTCTATTGTTGATTGTTCTTCTTCCATCAATTGTTTATCATCCATACATTTTTTTTCTTCTAAATTTTGGACAACTTGAGGTGAAGCTTTAGTATCTTTCTTAAAAGGTTTATCTTTACTTAAAAGTATGAGTTCATCAATGGCATGTTTAAGAAAAAATGATGTTTTCTCATAATTAGGTGGAATAAGATGTTCTGCATGGTGCTGTATTTTTTTATTTGCAACCCAGTCACAAATGTGGGATCCTAAGAAACACACATAACACATTTTTTCCTCTTTTTCTTCTTTTGGTGGCTGAGATATCTTGGCTGGCCAAAGAGAATAATTTTTCTTCTTTACCCACACCAGATCTCCCACTTCAAAACTTCCTTCAGACATCCTGAAAAAATATGCAAATAATCACTGCTACATTTGTTGCAAAATAAAGGCAGACATGAAATATATCAGTTTGCAAATGAGAAAACCTTTAAAAATTCAATCGCAGGTGTGAACAAAATGAAAAAATTACAATTTAATCTCAAATTCCATAATTTTAAGATGGAAAATAGTAATTCTAAGTTTTAAAGCTTCTAAATAATACTAAACTAAATACTAAAGTAAGATTCCTTCACACTAATTAACATAATACTAAAAATAAGATTACACTCAAATAAGATTTACACTCCAATCAAATATATTACATTTCTTTCAATCAGTTACATTAATATCCATTATTCACTACAATTGACTAAAAATTCTATTGCAACCCTAAATTTACTAAAAATATTAACACAAGCATGAAAACCTTTAACCTAAAAAAAAAAAAAAAAAAATCCAATATACATAGGAAACATATATAACTAAAAAATTTTAATTCTTAAACTAGGAATTAAATTGAAGTTTTTGATATAAACTTATATATGAATTTTTTATTTGTTTACTTCTAGAAAATTCATTTTCTCTCATATTTGACATAAGCATCATGTTAATTCAGTGGCACATTCAAAACATGCAATTTTTTTATCTCAGTTTAGTTAATTAGAATGTTCAATTAACAATACATAAAAATGATATACTCCTTAAGTATTTTATTACAAAAGTATTTGTATAGGAAAAGAATAAAGCATCTTAATTACATTCTTTCTCTTATTTAGTTAAATATTCAACTATTAGTCTTACTTCATTTAGATAAAAAATATATTAATCAAGTGTTTTACAGACTTCAAATCAGCTCATTAATATTACATAAATTTTAAAAAAGAAATTTGACTTAAGTGCAAGTGTGTCACACTCAAAGGCTAATTTGGGCCAAATAAACAAGGTCGCAAAAAAATCTTCAAATAATACATTACAATAAACATACATAAAAAAAACAAGAAAAATTTAAGGTTAAAGTCCTGACACCTCTTTTCTACAATCTGTCCTAGTTTGGGAGATAATTTGATGTTTTAATTTATATTATTGTGTGTTATTATACTATTCGGTCCACATGTGGCCCTAGACTTTGACAGCCCTAGTTTCATGAGTTACATTCATGTCCCACTATAAAGCAACACAAGGGTTATTGGAGACAAATGATAATTTTATTGTTAAGAGTTGAGGACGACCCCAGAGCTGGCACTTTCCCCACCACCCCAATGGGACTTTAGAACTAGCAGATTTAACATGCATCAGCCCTCTCCATGCAGCGCACTTGCCAGCAGTGTCATTTTCTCTACAAGAGGATGATTATTTTTTACTTGCTTCTTTAAAGAAGATTGAGGAGATTGTTTCTCTTTTTCTGGTTCCTTGGAAGAAGGCTGTTTTCCCTCTACAGGAGGTTGTTTCTCTTTTTCTAGCTCCTTTATAGGAGATTGTTTTTCTTTTACTGGCTCCTTTACAGGAGGTTGTTTTTCTTTAACTGGCTTCTTTAAAGAAGGTTGCTTTTCCTTTAAAGTAGCTGCATCACCTTTGTAAGAATGCCTCTCTATTGGTGATTGCTCTTCTTTCATCAATTGTTTATCTTCCATACATTTTTTTTCTTCTAAATTTTGGACAACTTGAGGTGAAGCTTTAGTATCTTTCTTAAAAGGTTTATCTTTACTTAAAAGTATGATTTCATCAATGACTGCTTTTTTTGATACTTTTCCTGTACTGGTAATTTGTTTCAGATGTTTTCGTTTTCCTCTTACAGGGTTGTTTGATTGATGTTTGGTTTTGCTTTATAGGTGTATGCTTTTTCTCTAGCTGCTGTCTTTTTGCCAGCAGTGTCATTTTCTCTAGCCGCTGTCTTTTTGCCAGCAGTGTCATTTTGCCAGCAGTGTCATTTTCTCTAGCCATGATTATTTTTTAGCAGTGTCATTTTTCTACAAGAGGATGATTATTTTTTACTTGCTTCTTTAAAGAAGATTGAAGAGGTTGTTTCTCTTTTTCTGGCTCCTTGGAAGAAGGATGTTTTCCCTCTACAGGAGGTTGTTTCTCTTTTTCTAGCTCCTTTATAGGAGATTGTTTTTCTTTTACTGGCCTTTTTAAAGAAGGTTGCTTTTCCTTTAAAGTAGCTGCATCACCTTTGTAAGAATGCCTCTCTATTGTTGATTGTTCTTCTTCCATCAATTGTTTATCCTCCATACATTTTTTTTTCTTCTAAATTTTGGACAACTTGAGGTGAAGCTTTAGTATCTTTCTTAAAAGGTTTATCTTTACTTAAAAGTATGAGTTCGTCAATGGCATGTTTAAGAAAAAATGATGTTTTCTCATAATTAGGTGGAATAAGATGTTCTGCATGGTGCTGTATTTTTTTATTTGCAACCCAGTCACAAATGTGGGATCCTAAGAAACACACATAACACATTTTTTCCCTCTTTTCTTCTTTTGGTGGCTGATATATCTTGGCTGGCCAAAGAGGATAATTTTTCTTCTTTACCCACACCAGATCTCCCACTTCAAAACTTCCTTCAGACATCCTGAAAAAATATATGCAAATAATCACTGCTACATTTGTTGCAAAATAAAGGCAGACATGAAATATATCAGTTTGCAAATGAGAAAACCTTTAAAAATTCAATCGCAGGTGTGAACAAAATGAAAAAATTACAATTTAATCTCAAATTCCATAATTTTAAGGTGGAAAATAGTAATTCTAAGTTTTAAAGCTTCTAAATAATACTAAACTAAATACTAAAGTAAGATTCCTTCACACTAATTCACATAATACTAAAAATAAGATTACACTCCAATCAAATATATTACATTTCTTTCAATCAGTTACATTAATATCCATTATTCACTACAATTGACTAAAAATTCTATTGCAACCCTAAATTTACTAAAAATATAACACAAACATGAAAACCTTTAACCTAAAAAAAAAAAATCCAATATACATAGGAAACATATATAACTAAAAAATTTTAATTCTTAAACTAGGAATTAAATTGAAGTTTTTGATATAAACTTATATATGAATTTTTTATTTGTTTACTTCTAGAAAATTCATTTTCTCTCATATTTGACATAAGCATCATGTTAATTCAGTGGCAAATTCAAAACATGCAATTTTTTTATCTCAGTTTAGTTAATTAGAATGTTCAATTAACAATACATAAAAATGATATACTCCTTAAGTATTTTATTACAAAAGTATTTGTATAGGAAAAGAATAAAGCATCTTAATTACATTCTTTCTCTTATTTAGTTAAATATTCAACTATTAGTCTTACTTCATTTAGATAAAAAATATATTAATCAAGCGTTTTACAGACTTCAAATCAGCTCATTAATATTACATAAATTTTAAAAAAGAAATTTGACTTAAGTGCAAGTGTGTCACACTCAAAGGCTAATTTGGGCCAAATAAACAAGGTCGCAAAAAAATCTTCAAATAATACATTACAATAAACATACATAAAAACAAGAAAAAAATTTAAGGTTAAAGTCCTGACACCTCTTTTCTACTATCTGTCCTAGTTTGGGAGATAATTTGATGTTTTAATTTATATTATTGTGTGCTATTATACTATTCGGTCCACATGTGGCCCTAGACTTTGACAGCCCTAGTTTCATGAGTTACATTCATGTCCCACTATAAAGCAACACAAGGGTTATTGGAGACAAATGATAATTTTATTGTTAAGAGTTGAGGACGACCCCAGAGCTGGCATTTTCCCCACCACCCCAATGGAACTTTAGAACTAGCAGATTTAACATGCATCAGCCCTCTCCATGCAGCGCACTTGCCAGCAGTGTCATTTAATCTACAAGAGGATGATTATTTTTTACTTGCTTTTTTAAAGAAGATTGAGGAGGTTGTTTCTCTTTTTCTGGTTCCTTGGAAGAAGGCTGTTTTCCCTCTACAGGAGGTTGTTTCTCTTTTTCTAGCTCCTTTATAGGAGATTGTTTTTCTTGTACTGGCTCCTTTACAGGAGGTTGTTTTTCTTTAACTGGCTTCTTTAAAGAAAGTTGCTTTTCTTTAACTGGCTTCTTTAAAGAAAGTTGCTTTTTTAACTGGCTTTTTAAAGAAAGTTGCTTTTCATCAGCTGCATCACCTTTGTAAGAATGCCTCTCTATTGGTGATTGCTCTTCTTTCATCAATTGTTTATCTTCCATACATTTTTTTTCTTCTAAATTTTGGACAATTTGAGGTGAAGCTTTAGTATCTTTCTTAAAAGGTTTATCTTTACTTAAAAGTATGATTTCATCAATGACTGCTTTTTTTGATACTTTTCCTGTACTGGTAATTTGTTTCAGATGTTTTCGTTTTCCTCTTACAGGGTTTGTATTGATTGATGTTTGGTTTTGCTTTATAGGTGGTTGTTTTTTCTCTAGCTGCTGTCTTTTTGCCAGCAGTGTCATTTTCTCTAGCCGCTGTCTTTTTGCCAGCAGTGTCATTTTCTCTAGCCGCTGTCTTTTTTGCCAGCAGTGTCATTTTCAGCCGCTGTCTTTTTGCCAGCAGTGTCATTTTCTCTAGCCGCTGTCTTTTTGCCAGCAGTGTCATTTCCTCTAGCCGCTGTCTTTTTGCCAGCAGTGTCATTTTCTCTACAAGAGGATGATTATTTTTTACTTGCTTCTTTAAAGAAGATTGAAGAGGTTGTTTCTTTTTTCTAAGAAGGCTCCTTTTGTTTCTCTTTTCTATAGGAGATTGTTTTTCTTTTACTGGCTCCTTTACAGGAGGTTGTTTTTCTTTAACTGGCTTTTTTAAAGAAGGTTGCTTTTCCTTTAAAGTAGCTGCATCACCTTTGTAAGAATGCCTCTCTATTGTTGATTGTTCTTCTTCCATCAATTGTTTATCCTCCATACATTTTTTTTCTTCTAAATTTTGGACAACTTGAGGTGAAGCTTTAGTATCTTTCTTAAAAGGTTTATCTGTACTTAAAAGTATGAGTTCGTCAATGGCATGTTTAAGAAAAAATGACGTTTTCTCATAATTAGGTGGAATAAGATGTTCTGCATGGTGCTGTATTTTTTTATTTGCAACCCAGTCACAAATGTGGGATCCTAAGAAACACACATAACACATTTTTCCCCTCTTTTCTTCTTTTGGTGGCTGAGATATCTTGGCTGGCCAAAGAGGATAATTTTTCTTCTTTACCCACACCAGATCTCCCACTTCAAAACTTCCTTCAGACATCCTGAAAAAATATATGCAAATAATCACTGCTACATTTGTTGCAAAATAAAGGCAGACATGAAATATATCAGTTTGCAAATGAGAAAACCTTTAAAAATTCAATCGCAGGTGTGAACAAAATGAAAAAATTACAATTTAATCTCAAATTCCATAATTTTAAGGTGGAAAATAGTAATTCTAAGTTTTAAAGCTTCTAAATAATACTAAACTAAATACTAAAGTAAGATTCCTTCACACTAATTCACATAATACTAAAAATAAGATTACACTCCAATTAAGATTTACACTCCAATCAAATATATTACATTTCTTTCAATCAGTTACATTAATATCCATTATTCACTACAATTGACTAAAAATTCTATTGCAACCCTAAATTTACTAAAAATATTAACACAAACATGAAAACCTTTAACCTAAAAAAAAAAAAAAATCCAATATACATAGGAAACATATATAACTAAAAAATTTTAATTGTTAAACTAGGAATTAAATTGAAGTTTTTGATATAAACTTATATATGAATTTTTTATTTGTTTACTTCTAGAAAATTCATTTTCTCTCATATTTGACATAAGCATCATGTTAATTCAGTGGCACATTCAAAACATGCAATTTTTTTTATCTCAGTTTAGTTAATTAGAATGTTCAATTAACAATACATAAAAATGATATACTCCTTAAGTATTTTATTACAAAAGTATTTGTATAGGAAAAGAATAAAGCATCTTAATTACATTCTTTCTCTTATTTAGTTAAATATTCAACTATTAGTCTTACTTCATTTAGATAAAAAATATATTAATCAAGCGTTTTACAGACTTCAAATCAGCTCATTAATATTACATAAATTTTAAAAAAGAAATTTGACTTAAGTGCAAGTGTGTCACACTCAAAGGCTAATTTGGGCCAAATAAACAAGGTCGCAAAAAAATCTTCAAATAATACATTACAATAAACATACATAAAAAAACAAGAAAAATTTAAGGTTAAAGTCCTGACACCTCTTTTCTACTATCTGTCCTAGTTTGGGAGATAATTTGATGTTTTAATTTATATTATTGTGTGCTATTATACTATTCGGTCCACATGTGGCCCTAGACTTTGACAGCCCTAGTTTCATGAGTTACATTCATGTCCCACTATAAAGCAACACAAGGGTTATTGGAGACAAATGATAATTTTATTGTTAAGAGTTGAGGACGACCCCAGAGCTGGCACTTTCCCCACCACCCCAATGGGACTTTAGAACTAGCAGATTTAACATGCATCAGCCCTCTCCATGCAGCGCACTGTCAATGGTGACACACTAGACCAGAGTTTGTGACCAGAACCACTAGGCTACGGCAGCCACACTTTTTTTTTAAAAAGAAAAAAAATTGTCTGAACAAAAGTCAAAATAATCGAACAAATTTCTTATTTTAGTGAAATTGGAATATTTTTGCATTTTTACAAAATCATTTAAACCAGGAATATTTAAACAAATCTTAAATATTTACTTGAAACACTTTTTATTACAGGCATATTTTGTAAAGAAAGATTGTTTGCTTACTCTATGGGTCAGAATTAAGATCTCCACATGGGGGATCTCTACCACTTATTTCAGCAGAGTTCATTCTAGAAGGGTATTCAAAAAGATGCCCATACCTGACTGCCATTTGGATCTCTATTAGCGTCCTGCATCTCTTGACAAATTTATTAACTAGTCATTAAATATAGAATGAATATTTTTATATCAAGTTTCACCAACTATTGAATAAAATTGCGTCCTATACCACGCAAACATACATAACCTCCTCCCAATATTCATACACAGAAAGTTTTTAGGACTCTCGGTCAATCAACCTTGTTCTAAAATGACAAAATATTTTATAACACATTAACAAACATACCTCCCGTTTCAAGTTATTTTTTGCCCACACAAATGTAACTTCTATAAATTTTTTGATATTCAAAATTTATCTTTTATAAAATTCTTTGATTTTCTATTGTAAGAAAATCTGAATATTTTCATGATTGGTTTTTCATCCCTTATTCTTTTAGAGCATGATTTCGCACAGAGAGAGAGAGAGAAGACACCTTGTTTTATTTTAAAATAATGTCACCCAGTATATACAAAATGATAAGACATCAAAACAAAGAGCTAAATCAAGTTTTATCAGCAAAAAAAAAAAGACTCCCATTTCTTTTGCATTCAACAACAACATTTTTTATGCTTGGAATAATATGATTAATTATTCTGAAGACATTGCATAACTTAGGTTAAACAATTAGTCAGCATTCATTCCTTATCGGTAACCATGAAAAAATCTGAACATGTTTTTAGAATATTAATTATACTTGAAAAAAATATTAGCCAAATATTTTCTAAATGTCATTTTAATAAATAATAGTCAGAACAATTTTTATACAAATAGTAGATCTGAATCATAAAAAGGGATTTTAAAAACTCAGGAATTAATTATTTGGTAAGACAAACCAACCACAAAATACTCTTCGGAGAAAAATAGAACACTCTTTAAATGTAAATAATATATTCGGTAGTAATATACACACATGTCCGATATTTAGAGTCTACTTTAAATAAGTATCTTTTTATAGAATAAATTTCACAACTCAAAGTAAGAACTATTAGCTTCAACACACTTTTGAAACTGGAAACAAGTATTTTTATACTTATATTATAAAATCCAGCATTTCTGAAACTGACAAATCCGTTAAATGCCATTTCAGCATCCCTTAGATTTCTGAAACATTTCTCTTGTTGGAAGATATCCATGTTTGAAAACGTGGTAATATATAGGTGAGAGGTCTAGAGTTTCATAGCCTAACATGTGCAACTTTTGACAAAAGATTATTGAAACAAGCGGTTTAGAACTATTGTGGAGAAGAATTGGGCCTTTCCTATTGACCTATACTAGCTGTTGATGTGCAAGTTCCTGGTGTATTTCACTGATTTCATTGCAATACTGCTCTCCTGTGATGGTTTTGCCAGGTTTTAAAAAGATGTGGTGGATCTAACCGGCTGAGAACTAGTCACCATAACCTTCATATGATGGAGTTTTGGTTTCGAGAAGCGCTGTGCAGCTTTGTCAGCATCCAGCAAATGCACTGAACATCACATTGTCATACAGAATCATCCACTTTTCCTCACGCATCATAATTCAATTGAGAAACTGATAATTTTGGTTGCAAATAATTATTTTTTTTGATTCTCACTCAATTCATGATTGATTGATTGATTTGTTGGCGCTAGAGTGAAGTTTGGCTATACTGCACCACACATTCGTTAGTATACAAAAATTTTAAAAATATATACACACAATAAAAATATATAAACATAAAAATGAATTTTAAAATGTCAGAAAATATAAAATTGAGCAAAATTTTTAAAAGTGCATAAATGTAAAATTTTATACATATCTCTTTAAAAATCTAATGGTACAATAAAATCCTTAAGAAAATTATATTCCATGTAAAATATCAACTGAGCGTAATCATTCAATTCACGAGGAACACTTTTATCCATTTTTTAAACATTGCCAATAATTTTAAAGGGACAGGAAATAGTTGTAGGAGCTGCCCCTAGTTCTTCTGCATAATCTCTAACAGAATTGTGCCAGGATTTTGTTCAACTACTACTCATAGGACTTTGTTGCACACAACTGTCTCTAGCTTGCAACAGTCTTCATTTTCAAGACTCTTGTCCCCAGATTGGAACTTTGTGTTCCAACTTTGAACAGTACAGTCCCTGGCCAAATTATTAGACACACTATAAGATTTTATGAAAAATATTAATTATCAGGTGATACTATACAGGTTTTTTGTATTTATCAGATACAGTGTATGTTTTTTGGTTGTCCATTTAATAATCTATTATTATCACAAATAAAACATCATCATTAAAGAAAAAAATATGTATTTATTGACTCTTGAACGAAAACAGGAACAAATATAATTAAATATTAATATTTTGTTGAGCCACCTTTAGCCGCTATGAGAGCTTCAATTCACTCACCTCAGATTCCCTAAGTTATAATATAAATATTATCATTGTTAGTGTTTAAGTTAAAATCTTAATAAGGACATTTTAAGATCATGGCAATGCCTGGTTCTTCATTCACTCCCACACTTCTTGGTCAAGAAGATAACTTAGGAGTACGATATCACCCACGGGTGAATATTTCACAAGACAAGCTAAGTATAGAGGGAAAATCTAGAGTGATATAACAATAGCTTAAAACCCTATGTGAATAAGCGCCTGAAAACCTAATAGCTTAACTTAACTCAAAGTTATCTTAAGAATCCTAACTTCCTTAATTTATTTTAATAGCTAATACTCGTCCTATAATCACACGTCAAAATTCCGATCCTTACCGTTACAGCACTGCTTTCCGCAACTCAGCTTCTTTTCTTTCTCATTACAATTACTAAACTTTCACTATATATACTAGCTAATCTGCATGTCAAGGTTTCTTCTTGAGGGGGATGGCTGTGAAATAACTCAATTGCTGGCCCCAAAGATTCCCCAAGAGGATTAATATAAAGTCAGGTAAAGCTCCGTCACAGCATATAAAAAATATAATATTTGTAATTTTAGGCAATGTTGATATGAAAAGTTCAAAATCCTCAGTGTGAATGCTCCGTGACAGGTCCAAGTAATGATGTATAAGATTGATTTAAATGAAGTAAAATTGTGAAAATTTACCGAGCTCACCACTTGAGACATTGTTGCTTGAAAAATATTGCAATTATTCATCAATTCTTTCAGATCTTCATTTTCAATGTGGAATGACAATATTTCAGTTTTTCACAGGAGTAGTAGTGACGATGAAAATATCAACGAAAATGATGCATGATTTTTACATGTAATAATATTTTTTTTTTGTACTTAGTAATAATAAAAAAATATTTTTTTACTTTTTATAAGATGCTTATAAATGTAATTAAAACTTTTTTTCATTGGATTTCTTAAGCAATTGCAATAGACTAAATGCTCTATCTCACTCGCACCCACTTGAACAGTTGGCTTAAACTCACACCTGCAGCAGACTTTCAATGTGTCTGGCAAGATGTAAAAACCATTCAAACTGTCCGGCAATAGAGGTAACATCTTTTTACAGGTCCCCAAGTAATATATATAAAATTCAGCCTTTATACTATAACGAAAGTATAATTATTTTTTTTAAAGTTAAGGGGTGTCTGGCAGGGGGTTGAAACTACACTAAGTGTCCGGCAATGGACGACGTGATTTCTAATGTTATTCCGAAGAAAATATTAAAAAATTGAGCATTATACTTTAAGGAAGTTGAGGTACTATTTTATGCACCTTTACTACCTGTTACCTGCGCAAGTAACCACAATCCAAACTCCATACTCTTTGATCGTTCTTACCTGTATTGGTGACATCCACAGAGAAATTTTCAGCTTTTATAAAATAACGAAGGTCTGGCAGTCGTGGCCTCTTGGGCTAATACATGTTATTAAGCAAATACATTTGAAAAATCAAAGTTCCTTCCGAAATAAACGTAATTGAAAGAAAAATGTTTAATTGCAAATGAGTGGAAATACATGTTTATCTAAGGGGCATCCCCAAAGTGAGGCAATCCTCAAACTTAAAACTCAAACTAAGTGGCACAACAATCCATGGGGCCAGGAACTACTATGCCCATCCCAATATATGTGACCATTGGGTGCTGAGGTGCATGAACAGATGTCCCGATTTGGTGGTCTGTCTGAAGAGAGACATCCAGTGTTAAAGACCCCAATCAAGCTTGGTACTCATTTATCGACCCAATGCAGCAGGGATAAAAGGCAGAGTCTACCTTGCCCAGCCTGTTAATATAACCCAAGACCTGTGGTGTGGAAGCACGATACACTACCACTCAACTCTATTCGGTGAAAAATAAAACTTAATGTTGGAATCTTATATAATTCCCTAATGAATGAAAGAGTCCAAACTTTTTTTTTTCATGTAAACTGTTTAGACGGAAATGGTTAATTATGAACATTTCACAAGTTGCATAAATTAAAATTATTTGTTAAAGTTTATGTAAAATTTTAAGAGTGCAAAGGTGTATTTTGGCTGCACGAATTAATTTTAAAAGGAATACAGTTACAAAAAAGTAGAACAAATCTATATAAAGTAGGGTTGGTTACCTTAGATATTATCAAACACAACAATGTATTGGACGCCAATTCCACAATTCGTTGTTATAAAAATGTATGGAAAATTATAAGACTTATTTTTGCATTTGTAATTTATATATTTTTTCCCCTGAGAACTTTAAAAGCTAGAGCAGCATCCATCAAAATTGCAGGTACCTCTCTGTTTTCCCCAATCGCCCTGACTAAGCCGGCTCTACCATAGTAAGTGAAAATACCGTATTTTGTTTGTCAAGATCATTTTATAGCAGACTGCATTTTTCATGTATTTTAGATGGTCATTTTATATTTTCTACATCAATATCTTAATGTTTGAATTTAAAATTACATAAAATTCTTGACATTCGCATCAATGACCATTATAATTTTTATTAGTATATGAATGTGTCGTCAAACGATTACATGACTATTATATTAACATATTATTTTAACAATTTAATTAATATTAAGTATAACATAACACACACAAATTTTCTGAACTTTAAAATGAATATTTCGAAAACTACTTCATATATATACTCATAACTTTTCATTCCTACAGTTTAGCTTCTATGTAAAAAGTTATTGTAATTGTATATTCATCTATTTTTTTTCTTCTCTTAACATGCAGTTTTCAAAAGAATTGTATGAAATTTTTGAAATATATTAAAAAATACTAAAGAAGCTATATAATACAATTTGAAATTTATATTATACTGAAAGAATTGCTAGAACTTGTGGTAAATAATTTTTAACTGCGCGATATATTTTTTCGAAATTTCAAATGGAATTTCTAACATAAAATTTTTAGCTTTTTACGGTCAAGATTTCAAAAATTATCCAGATTTTAATTACTTATTCAGTTAGCCTTTAAAAAAGATAAATGTTGAGGTATTTTGCATAAAAAGATATTTTTGAATAATAATTCGAATGTTTTTGAATAGCTCGAATTTAAAATTGATTTTTGTTTATTTATATGCATAAATGTCTACTGTAAATGTTTCCATACATTTTTGTTTACCATTTATTCAAACATTCAAGTTATAAAAAAATGTGGGAAAATCTTAATTCATGTTGTCTTTGATGTAAACTGAAGTTCAAGCACTTAAAATTCAAATATAATTTGGTGTATTTTAACAATATATAACTAGGCACTGTACGTAAACTTCCCTGAGCACTTGGGCTTTGAAATCTAAAAAAAAAAAAAAACTAATTGATCTGAATTAGTTTTTTTTCTCGTTATTTTTATCAAAGTGTAAGAAAATGTTTCAAATTATTTGATGAAGTTTAAATTTATTCATTTTTAGTGGTTGGAAAGTTTAAAAGGTTTCAAATTTTAAAGTGTTTGGTGTTTTATTAATTTTTTTCGGCGTCTTATAATGAAACAATCATGTTTCAAAAACTGAAAGCATTGATTAAGATAAGAAAAATGAAGCGAAAGAATATACTTAAAAAAGGTAATTTGTCTAACTATATAAAATAGCAGATTGCCCTGACACGGCCCAACTTGTTATAGTTTCAAATTAATATGAAACCAAAAGGGAATTGTAACATATTTTACTTATGCGTTGGGACTTTTCAAAACTTTTAAAATACAAGCTAACAAACACTTCCTGGGGTCTAGAGAAATTCTTCCCTGATTTTTTATGATTGCTCCAGGGTAAAAACACAGGGTTCTCTGGCAGCCATAAAACTTCCTATCAGTGTCCTGCTGCGTGGCTTCCATGGTCCCTAATTATCTTTCAAGATGTTAAACCTTTAAAAGGGGGAAAGGATTTCAGAAAAGTAAGGCTCAAGGGCTTTTGAGAATGTTACTTGAAGACAACTTTATATGTGCTGTGCATTTTTGAGGCATCTTTACAATGATGGGATTTTTTGTGTGGAACGCTTGGAGGGTTAAACAAAGGGATAATAAGACAAGTAATTGATTGGGAACAGGAATCTAAGTCAAAGCCTTTAAAAAGGGATTTAACCAGGATTTTTATTACATAATCTATAGCTTATACTTTTTATTGCATTGCAGTTTTGTATACTATATCCAGTGCTGCTGCAAGGTAAGTCTTCTTAATTATATTTAAATTAAGTAACAACTTTTTTCTCTTAATAACTTCTTTATAATTAATTTTATTATTTTAAATTTACAAATGTTTTAATTTTCTTTTTAACCTTAAGGGAAACTAGTTTGATATTCCAGGGCATGGCGTTGCTGGAATAGCGAAGATGGCGACCTAGAGGTAAATAATTACAATTAAATAACATACCAAAAATTACAATTAAATAGTATAATGTAATACTTATATAAATATAAAAAAACAATTATAAATAATGAATATCATAAGATTACATATAGTAATAATTGCCATTTTTATACTACATTATTAATAAAATACATAGATATTAAAATTAATAATGAATATCAATTACAAAGTACTAAAAATTTCCAATATTCTAAAAACTGCAAGTTTCTTTAACGAATTTCATCCAACAAAGAACGTTAAAAAATAAAGCAATTTTAAGGGGACACAGTAAGACTCAAATGACAAAAATCGGTAAAAAAAAAACACATTAATTTTTTTTAGCCTAAATTATTCTTTATATACTTTTCAATAACATTCCAAAATCCAGAATTCTGATAGCTTTTACGTTCGTTTTTATTCACATCCCAATGGCAAATCAAAACTTTAAACTTACTTATCTCAGAAAGATAAAGTAACTGGTTTGTCTTCATTTAAAATGCTAAGGCTTTTTTTTCTATTGTACCTAATGCTTTGAATATTTTTTACCTATTGCTAATAGTACATGTAACAAAAGTTGGTGTGTATTTATGAATCAAAGCAATACTTATTTTTTAAAAAAATAATTGAACTCAGAATTTATAATTTTTAAGGAATTTTCAATAAGCATTCATAAAAAAAAGTATTGTACGAATACCAATCATCTTATCAAAAAATCCATACCAAGTTTTGTTATACATAGTATGATGTACTTGTACATCAAATTTGAAGCGTGTACAAAACTTTTTGTAGGAGTAGCATTTTAAAATCTCTTCACAAATTTTAAGTCTTTTCCTTAAAAAAATTAAATGTCTAGCTTTTTATGAAATGTTGAGCACAAAATCTGCTTTACATAGTGTATATACACATGGAGGGCAACCAAAAAAAATTTGAAAATCCTTAAATTAAAATTTTTTGCGTAAATCCTACCATGTCCCCTTAAAACGTAAAATAAAGCGAAAAACAATAGTGACAAAAGTACACATAACACTCATTTTTTTAAAAAAAAAATATCCTATAGAACTCACCCATATTAGAAATATCATAATCGAAAATAGCACAAAATAAAACAGAAGACTTAAATCAGTGATTCCCAAAGTGGTCTAGTGCGGCCTGCAAGGGGTCCACGCCAGCAAAAAAATAATTTAGGGGTCCATGAGGTGTAAGTGGGGGTCTATGATACTCTCACTAAACTAAATCATTGACTATGGTAATTCTACAGTAGGCAATGAATTGGTATGGTCATATTGAAAAAAAATGTAACATTACAATAGGAACTGATTGGAAGAAGCACCAACGAAGATCTTAAAGTTTAGAAACGGATGTCGGCAATTTTGGTTTTAAAAAGACAAACCTGTTATTTGTCCCGAATCATGGATAACTGTGAAAAAGTTTTTAATTGCTTTTCCTAGGTTAAATCTCGCATGATTGATACCAAATGTTGAAATTTTGTTACTGTACAGCCAGATTCAACACTCCCATTAAAATCATTTGTTTGTTGTTTATTTTATGTAACAGTTATTTTATGTATAATTTAATTTTTAATTTATAATTAATTAACATGTACTTTTCAAATTTTAAGCTCTATATTTCATTACAGTTAGAAATTTAATTCTTGTTATTGTGTCCAATCCCTTCAGGATTAACCCTAGCAACGTCCAGCACCAGAAGTGGACTCGCATGGACGTCTTCCAAAGCTAACCTCAAACAATCGAGGATATGTTCAGGGGTAGTAGTAATAAAAGCTGTTAAAAAGACATTTAAGTTGATAAATTTGCAAAAATTCAATATTAATTAAGCAGGGGTCTACCCCAAACCAAAAAACATGGCAAGGGGTCTACGAAACAAAAAAGTTTGGGAATCTTCGACTTAAATAATAGAACAATTGCACTGAAAATGGTTACATTTTTAAAGAAATCGAATTAAAATCGTTCAAAACTAATAGGGTTACTGCGGGAAGAAACACAAATAAAAGTTATTTCTAATATACGTTACCCCCATGGCAACCACATCGCCAGACGATAAAAATAAAGGTAAACCATATTGTATAATGTTATCACTTATCTTGGCGAACAAACAACTTGGCGAGTGCTCCTTGATATCAAACTAGCACCACTTAAGGTATGGATAAGTAACTATGATGTGATTCATAAAACTTTATTCACAACTATTCTAAATATCTTCCAAAAATAGATCTTAAATTCAATGCAGCATTGCTAAGACAATTATACTACTTACCCCTTATTTATATAAAAATGTATCCTTTTGCAACTTTTTAAGTTTAATATTTATGTACGATTTCTATTTCTCTAAGCCTATTTATTAAAAATATTTTGTTTCATTTTTAATGTTTCTATTAGAATTAGAAAGAAACTCTCCATTCATTTTCGTAGAAAGAGGTGACGGGAGGAGAGAGGGGAGCCCGGATTAGATTAAGGAAGAAACTTCACTTTTATGAATTTTTAGTTGGGGAAGGAGGCTACAAACTACCAGGTTTCATGTTTTTTTCGTAGGGGACAAAATTTTATAACCCTATGATTTTTCTTTGGTGACATACCATAACCAAAAAAGATTCTTTTGATTTTTTAAAGTCTTTATATGAAACATATTTCAAAATTTCTTCTATTATAGCACTGCAGAACTTGAGTTCTCAGTTTTTATCCTTTCCTAAAACAATTTCAGTTAAGACTAAAAATCTTTATGCAGGTTGATACATTTGATGAAATTCTACGGAATTGTGAAAACCATGAAAAGATTTAATGCTGTGTTCCCAAGAGGAAAAAAAAGCTTCGACACTGTTGTACAACTAGTATGATTGCCATTTTAGAAAAAGCCATGGACATTTAAAAGTCATACTCAGTAACTACAAGATTTACTGAAATGGATTATTCCAAACAATATTCAGTAATTTTTTCCCCATCATTAAACTAACTAGTTTTTAACCCCTCAATTTACAATACATGAAGATACAATACAAAATACAGTTTTCAAATTGTGGATACCTATCAGCAAAAAATTTACAAAATAGGTTTCTTGGTGCTAGTTTGATATGACTGGACAAGGCGCCAAGCAGCACTTGTTGCTGGAATGGAATCCAAGATGATGACCTAGTGGTATCAAATTATCAGGAAGATCATTTAAAAGAATTGTTTAGCAATACAATGAAATAAATTTCAAAAGAAAATAGAAAAAGAGACTGAGAATAAACAAGATCAAACAATAAATCACAATATATAAAAGTAAACATATACTAATATTATGCAGTATATAATAATCTTAAAATTTAATAGTTATTATATATAATATTCATAAAGTATGATTTAATAATTATATATAATCATAATATAATTAAATAGTAATTATAAAAAAAGAATAATCATAATGTAAAATTATAAATATAAATAACATGTAATATAATAAAGAAACAATTATAAAAAACGAATATGATCACATAGTTTTATTTTTATATATTAATAAAATTACATAATACATATTTTAATTTATAATGAATAACAATTAAAAAGTACTGAAAACTTGAAATAATCCAAAACTACAAAAATATAACAGGTAACCATATTGTAATGTTATCACTCATCTTGGCATACATAAACTTGGCACATGCCCCGTGATATCTCACACTTGGTTAAGGTTTCTTTTACAAAGATAGTTTAATCTACTAAGAAAAAATGACCAACAAGTTAATCTAATAAATATATACTAGAACATCAATAAAAAATCTTTGGTTAAGATATTACATATAACTTTAATAGGTACTTGTGTATTAATGCAACACATTGGCAACATTACATCAAACGAAGCACATGGTTGCCATTTCAGCGAGTACTTATAGAGTTTGCGATAACATACAGCTTTAACTTAAATATCAATATCAAACAGTAATGAAAATATAACTTTTTCCCTTCTTTCACCCTTCTACTTCAAATCTGTCCGAAATTAAAATTCATACAGCCTGGAAGAAACAAGTGATTAAAAATTGTGACCAACTACAATCAATTTCATTAGATAATAGCTACTAAAAATTTTTAAAAAATACTACTTGGAAAAGTTCAACATTTTAAGACAACTTTGAGCACACACACAAATAAGTTTTATTAAATACAATTGTGCACTATCAAATCCTAATATATATTATAAACGTGAAAGTTTGTGAGGATGTTTGGGAGTCTTTCACGCAAAAACAACTGAATGGATCTTAATGAAACTTTACAATAGTATAGCTTATACATCAGAATAACACATAGGCTATAATTTATAGATATTGTGTGAAGTGTCTAAAATATAACAATGATTGTCAAGTAAGTAGGAGAAAATTCTGCCATCTGCAAAAAAGCCCGCGACAGCAAATATCTTTGTATTTTGTTTTGTCTACGCCAGGAACTGCGAAAGTTTGAACAGGCAGAGTGTGAGGCTGATTACAATTTTAACATAAAAAATACAACAAAAAGTAATATTAACTGTGAAATTGTCGAATCCAGCACTTCTCCACAAAATTTTGAAAAATCGCCTATTTTGAGCGTTTTTGCATGTGTTGTGTTTTGGAGTTGCAACCCTACCACAACACGCAACGCCCGAGCGCGAAATTCAAGATGGCGGAAGGAAAATCATTAAAAAATAGCATTTTAAAGTTTAGAAACTGAAAATCACTGCAAAAATCAGGTATTTAAAAATGGAAATAATTTAACTTATCTTTAAAAAAGTGCTGCTTTTCCCGACATTTATGATGACGATGAGTTGCCTACTGAAATTATACCAGTGTGCTACCGCATTTCTGAGAGCACCTTCCAAAACATTTGTATTTTTGCATCACTAACAAAACAGTGCTTGAATCCATATTACTCAATTCAAACCAAAACCTTTCTTTACACTCCTAAAACACATGATGGGTATCCTCTTTCACACTGGACTGAATTTTGCAGTACCATTCAAAAACCATCCTTCACTTTCTTATATATATATATATATATATACCCGTTTTTTCTCTCAATTCAATACTTTTTCCACATTTCAGACATCCATACGATGATCCAATCAAACATTCTTTCATGCACAATTCTAAAACAGCTTTCTTTCCAAGCACAGGCAACATGGCAAAAAAATCTTTTACAATAGTAATTGTTCATGCATTCATTCAAATTAATCCTATCAGCCTCACTGGACATCATGGCAATCTTCTGAAATTTATGTGGAGAAAGAAATAAAAATATTACCTGCAAAAAGTAATTCCCAAAACGAAGCCGAACAGCTGACCCAACCGGAGCAAGAGAAATAACAGTTTCCTCATTAACGGAATTTTTAAAGTAATAAAAGCTTTCAGCTCATGCACGAGAAAGACGGTTGAAAAATTAAACTGTTAAAATAAAAAAAAAAAAACTAATTACGAATGCGCTAACTTGCTGCCATATCGTTAAAACTGTTAAAATAAAAGAAATCTACTGCACATGCGCAAAATTTCACCAAAAGACGACTGCTCCTTGACTGGAAAACAAATTCAGAAGGGTTACCAGATTTGGCAAGAAAACTCTTGGATCAATAAGTGCCTGATTCGAAAAATCCACCATATTAACGTATTACACTTCCAGATATAAATTATTTATACTATTTTAATCAAAAAATAACATTGTTTATTTGCTTATGATTTTAGAAAAATTCGAGTATGTTACGTTCGCCAATTTTTTAATCTTAATATTTACGGACTGCGCAATATTAATTAAAGTAAAAATTCGCTGAAATTCTAAAGACAAAACACAGACAATTATTCTATAAAAATCCTTGCAAAAACGAATACGTCTCGAATCAGTCAACCTGAAAAAGAATGCATTTTGAACCAAGATTGATTTACGCCATTTTTCAGAAAAAGCTTTTCACTGTTTTTTAAATCGTGCTATATAGTTTTCAGTTATGGTAATTTAAGGTCGCTTACACAGAATTCGAAGATTCGGTGTACTTTTCGATGTACACAATGTGAGAAAAACGATATTTGATAGTTTGAATGACATTAGTGAAATTATTTTGTAAGTTAAATATTAACAGAAAGAAAGAGGTACTCACATTCAATAGATGTCTTTTAAATTCAACGCAAGATCGATTCTCCCATTTGAATGCAAAGTTGTAATAATAGTTTCCATTAAGCAATGCGATAATTTAAAATTTAAATACTATTTGTAAGGGATAAAAAAAATATTAAAACAAATTTACAGTTCAAAAGATAATATCGAAATACAAAACAAACTTAGTTGAAAAAGGTCAAATGTAGGACACCCATTTCACTAAACTTGAAGAACGGTGGATAGTTAGGAATATTATAAACCCATAACAAAGCTACAGTAAAATTGATACTGGATGTATATTGAAGGTTTTACAAGTCTGTCAATGCATAATTCTAAAACTTTCAAGAAAGTGTAATAATAAGTATTATAATAATTAGTAAAAATGGTAGTTTTAATATTTTAAAAAAATATAAGACAAAATAACATTTTTATTCAACTGAGAATTACTTAAATAAATTTTAATTCTTTATAGTATTTCATTTTTTAAATATGTTGCATCAGTTAAAATATACTCAAATTTTAAATATTTAATTACTTATCAAATTCAAAGCTTTTATAACTTCTTCATTTATAAAAATAATTGCATGAAACTGTTTTTCCCATTTATCGAACATTTCAAAAATGCTCACAATTTTAATTCAACATTTAATACAGTTGTGAAATTTTGTAGTTATAAAAATTTCTACTTTTCTAAACATACAACTATTTTTAAAAAGGTACATTTTCGTTTTCGGGTTCTAAAAAGTAGCAAAGTGAGTGAGTGAATATTAAGGTCCCAATGTTCACTTACTCAAGAGATATCATAGCGAGAGGGGAAGGGGAATTTCCATGACAATGTGTTATGCATTTAAAAATGTTCAAGCAACGCCGGGAGGAACTAAACCTGTCTGTCAGAAAAGAAGCAGACAAATTTCGAAACAGCGAATTTTAAGTTATACACTTGGAAAAAGGCCAAACAACGCCGGGCTAAGCGGAGGAAGGGGGGTGAAAGTCATTTTGAAAAAGATTATTAGAAGTGCTGATTTAATGAAGGAAAGGGAACATTTTTATAAAAGTAGAGAAAGCCCGAGCAACACCGGGCCATGCAGCTAGTCACAAATAATTGAAACATTCTGAACCTGTAATTGTTACAAATTAACACCAGAAAAATTTTAATTCTATTAGAAATATATAAAGACTATTTTGTCAAATTACAGTTACAATATAAAATCTTCTATTTCTACCTCTAGTAAAAAAAAAATTACAAAAGTTTTTAATGAATTTATTTTAAGCTAAACAACTGTATTTATTAATAATTAGCACTTGAGTCACAAGCCGACTTACTGCCATAACTGTAATCAGCACTCAAAACACATAACTAAGTTGTGTAATTTTAAGATATGCTACTAGTATACAAAACCCAATAATAAAAATTACATTAAAAAATAACATATATAATATACCAGGGGTGGCGAACCTTTATGGATCAACGTGCCATTTTTTCTAAAAAAGTGTTTAATAAGGTATAGACATGCCATCAAATAATTTTGACTTTGATTATTGGGAAAATAATAAAACTAAATACTAAGAACACAAAACTCTTTATTTTCTACGAAAAAAATTACCCTTTGCACTGTATAGTTGTAAATGTTTTAGTTATACGTGTTATACAAATTAACATAACATTAGTATGAGTTCTGTTGTTGCAGATTGGATGACAAATAACTTATATTTGGATTGTAAGATGTTACTGTTAATAGAATGCATGCTTAATTGGAGCCATCTGCCAATCAGATTTTAAACAATTATTTTTGCTGTGGTTCGCTTTTTTGATGAGAGGATTTGCTATTTGTTTCCAAATGCCGTTTCACATACCATGTTCTGCATACCACAATTCCAGAACATAAAACACACACTGCTTTGTCGCCTTTACTAATAATGCCATATTTCTAGATTCATAATAAATTTGATATTCTCTTTTACACTTACTATCTAGCCCTTTTTATTCCTTTGCTGAACTAACCATGTTAAATAACGCCTAAAAGCGTAAACATAATACAAATAAACTTTAAAATTCATTTGATACAATTAAATTGACTATGCTATACGTATTCCGTGACGTAACTAAGGCAAAACAATAACAAACGAGTGTGCTCCCACCGCTCTGCGACAGATCACTAGCGTTTGCTCATAATATTTCATGGTGAACTTTGTTATTTTGAAATAAAATGCAAACCAATTTGATCGCTGACGTGCCCAAAATATTGTGTCGCGTGCCATTTGGTTCGCCATCCCTGATATATACCATCCTCTCTTATATAAGTAATAAGTATGTTTATGTTTCTTGCCCAATACATTTATATTTTAGAAAACTTGAATGAAATTTAAAACAAGAATTAAAAATCAATTTTATTCCATCCATATTTAACATGCAAATTCATGCCTTTTTATCCGCGAATTATAAAATTTACATGCAATTTAATATTATAGAAGAGAACTTCACACGAGTTCAAATTATATTCAAATACAAAATACACTTGATAATAGAAAATGAAAAATTTAAAACAATTTCACTTAAGTAGCAGTTAAAAAATATACTATGTATTAATAAATAATTAAAATTTTACAAACTGTACTAGTAACAGTAATAACTTTTGTTGAACATTCTATAATAGTTCTTAATTATGGAAATTTTATCTATCACTTCAAAATTTTCTGCGACGATTACATAAACTTAAACCGTAGATATCAGAACACGCTTAAAAAAAATGAAGGACTATAGATAAATTCACCGATAAAATATTTATAGTACAGCAAGTGGAACATGATAAATGTATGAAACGCACGTAAATATTTAAAACAAAATGCATCAAATATTTTTAAATAAAAAAAACTGTCTCACATCAACTATATTTTCATTACAATAATAATACACATTTCTCAGAAAAAATAAGAATATTCAGTAATCAAAATACAATTATAAAAGTAATACTTGATAATGTTTATCTTTATTTTTTCTACCTTCAGCAAAACAGAAGTTTCTCAGTCTTTCAGTACAGGAATGCAATCAGAAATGAAAGTGGCCATCAATTAATGGAGATGAATGAGATTCCTATTTCTTCATGTAGATTATAATCACAGCTGACAATATATTTGCAAGTCCCCGGAAAACTAATGTTTTCAACTGCTCAATTTTCCTAATTCAACTGTGTAACTGAACGTTTTCTTGCATAACATCCCACAGAAGGGAAGTCGTTAAACAAAGAGCACTTTTTACTAGAGTCTCCAAACTGCCAGAAATGGACTATTCTATTTTAGAGATTGGTAGGATAAGGTAAATTCTTGCAGTTTGTTGGAGGGAAAAGTATGTCAGTTTAAGGGAAGAATTTCTCTGTTACAGGAGATTTTTCCCTAACATTAAAAAAGCGGTTTTCTATAAAAACATTCCTTGCAACGATTATTTTTTTAAAGTTATTTTATTGAGAAGTATGAATCTGTCTCTCCTGGAAGAAAGAGCAATACATGCAATGCAATTTTTTTTTAAAAAAGTGAATTAGCAATAGTGTAGAAATTAAAAGTTTGGTTTGAAAGGAATTATGTGATTCGAAATAATGAGTTATAATTTCTCCATTATTTTAAAATTGTATTTGTGTTAAAATGAATGGGGAAAGTAATTGTACATTATATTTAAATTATTATTTTAATGCAATAATGGTAAAATAATAAATTGCTTCATTGCATGTGTATTGTTTCTTAAGAATTTTAGCAGCATTCTCTTAATCATGTATCAAGTTCTCATTAGGTCTGATGATCAGAATAAAAGATTTGTATATGAAAGTGTTTTGCAATTTGTTTGAAATATGTATTTAATTAAAAATAAAATCTAATATGTACATACATTTGAATAGCAGTAGTTTTTAAAGAATAGAAGTATATTATTGTACATTTAAAAAGTAACAAAAGGTTGTGAGGTAAAAATGTTGTTTGTAAAAATGTTTATGTATGTAAATGGTTTATGTGAAAAAAAAACACTAACATCCTCTGTTTAAATGACTCATTAAATATTCACATCATGTCAAAAAGATGGTGTAATACTTTTAAAATGAAACATCACTTCTTACTGCATCCTGAAAAGAAAGATTCAGAATTATTTATAGCAGTATTTACTGAATTATGAAAAAATCTCTCTGCACGGTAACTATCAATAAATTGACATCTATTTTTGACTGCTGCATGTCATTTTCAGAGTGATTTAATTGTTTGAAGAAAATTGCATGCACTCTGCTTTCCGCTTTTGGTTCCATATATATATATATATGAAGAAATTTATTTCTCTTATGAAATATATTTTGAGTCCATAAAGAAATTGTTTAATAGTTGAACATTCAGAATGATGTGCGAATCAGATTGTAAGTTACAAATTATTCCACTTATATTGCGATATTAAATAGAGCTTTGCAGGGACAAGTTTCATATTTAAATTAAAAATTTTATTGAAGGTATACTAATTATATTGCTGAAATATTTATATTTGTTACTTTTTATTTTAATCAATTTTTTTACGAGATGCGTATTTATATGTACAATCTGAATTTTTACCTATGTTAAAGGAATATAAATATATATATTTTATGTGTAGAGCTTATTTTTATGTTATTATTAATATCTTTAAATCTATATGTATTGCCACCGGAATGAATTGTTTCAAATATTCCCTATGATGTGGCATGCTGTAGATTTGTTTGGCGCACCATAGCTGTAAGGTTGGCCACCCTTGATGTAGGAAAAAATTCATTACATTCTTCTTTCTATAATATACTTTATAAATTAGATCTAGGAAAAAGTTGTAAAATAGGAGTTCATTATATATAGGACTGAGAGACAGTAGTTAAATACTTAAAGAAAAACTCCCTTTTCTTGTTATAAAAGCTTACTGCAGGTTTATGCTTGTATATATGTATTGGTACTTAGTGATTATAGGATTATGAAGCCAAACACAGTGAGGAACAGGTGAAGTTCTGTTCTGTTTCAGTGCTTGTGCTGACTGTATCATTTTGGGTATTGCTAATGTCTGTGTTGTCAACAACTCAGAACAGTTACAAATCCATATTACCAGGATATATCCAATAAATAACTAAAACTATCCTTATTAATATTATGAACGCAAAAGTTTGGATGTATAT